>JADLZN010003163.1:0-227837 GCA_018155175.1 Sinocyclocheilus anophthalmus | reverse complement strand
TACCGCAGTGATCTGTTGCTTGAGATCATTTACCTCCTGTTTCAATCACATTAGGTTGTGGGTGCTGGGCCCCAGGAAGATGAGACCTTGGTGGATTTTTGTATAGCCATAACTCTAGCCTTGAGTTAATGAGTCGAGGTACTCTCTCTCTGTGGCCAGTGGCTTTTGGATCAGTTAGGTGTGTTCGTCGGCCTGGGTTAGGGGGGTCATGTGTTGGTTTGTGTTCCTCCAACACTGGCCAGCCCTCTTTGGTCTGCATGCTGGGCAGTTAGTCTGAGCATCTGCAAAATTTTGACACACTTGTGTTGAGAGTAATGGCTTGAGACTACTACAAGATCAAAACAGAGTATGGAGCTAGGTTTTACAGCTAGGTTTTCGCCAGGTGTGCTTAGCTGAAGTATTAGGATTATTATCTTAGCTTGTGTGAATGCTAAATAGTTTTGGGTCAGCATATGTTTGCTGAAAAAAGGCCGTAAACAGGGTTTTGATTGATGACTAAAGACTACGTCTTATGTCAAATTATCACTCAGATTTATGACGGTTCCCCAAACAGGCCAATCTCTGAGGGGGAGAAGGAGAAAGAAAAGGGAAGGAAAGAAAGAAAGAAAAGAAGTGAAAAAAAAAAAGGAAAGAAAAAGAAAAAAAAAAAAAACAGGGGGGGGGGGGAGAATAAGGGAAAAAGAAAAAAAAAAACAAATTAAGTTTTTGAAATAAAAAACAAATAAAAAAGCAGAGAGAAGGCAGAGAAGGAAGAGAAAACAAAAAAAAAAAAAACAGGAAAAAAATAAAAAAAAAGCAGGGAAGGAAGAAGGAAAAGTGTGAGAGCATTCTATTCAGATGAAGCTTATTATGTGGGTTACTCAGGATGATAGTTATGCCCTGCGTTTTTGGTTCTGAGATGGGACTTTGTAACAGGGGTCATTTAAAAATTAGGCGGCAGGCACTGTTTTTGAAAATATAAACAAATCAAAAATAGAAAATGTATCTGCTCCGTTTCCTTTTGAGGTTCCGAGTGAGAACATCAAAAACAATAGAGGGGGGGGCGGCCCAAAAAACATGTAAATGGATTTAAAATTAGCTGAATGCTATTATTAAAACAAGGTAATCAATCTGGTATTAGGAACAAATAGCAACTCTAGTGATTAGTATGTTACTAAAAGCACCCAATACCTTAATGATTATTCTCTAGATAGACAGTTAAAATGTAATTAAATTTCGATTTAATTAACTAGTAACTAAGCAAAAGCATTCAGGAAGGATACATCTAAGAAAGTTAAATTCGCTGAGACGAATTAAAGATTGGGAAACATAGAAAGAGAAGAAAAAGAAGGAAAAGAAAGGGAAAAATCAGAAACCAGGGATTAGGTTAAATTCAAATTACTTCACACTGCATACACACATGCTGTATTTAAAAGCTTCAATTAAAGATGGTTAACCCCTAATTGTTAAAGCTATTAGAGTAGCTTAGCCTAAAATGAAACTAAGCTAAGTCGTTTGTGTTTAGCTAGATGCTTCAGGTGGGTTTGCTTGTAAAAACATGGCGTTTGTTGGGCTATGTGAAGTTAGCGCGTCCTGGACAAGTGGTTTGTCACGTAACCATGCCTGCCAGTGCAAATTTCACAAGCAGTTAGTGTTGCCCTATTGAAAGTTGCCAAAGTTTAGACTTGTTGCGTTACCTAAGCATTTCGGTGAGTGCTTTTCTAATGCAACAATAAACTTCTTGCACGTGTTTAAAGAATTACAAAACGGGTTTACTATAAGTTAAAACCGGTTTGTGGTGGGTTTAAACATATATGCAGTATGGGCTGCCTCACACTAAAGTACAGTATTACACCTTTAATTTCACTCAGAGAGTGAAACACAGTAATGACCACCAGGTTGCTAGGCTTGTGTATATGCAGTCAATGTGTAGATGAATTGCTTCAATCTAATATAAACTATAAGGCCTTTATGCTGTAGAAAGAGGAGCAACACTCAAATCTACATTGATATAACTGTACTGAGATTCCTTCTTCAAAGAAACAATTTAAACAAAACTGCAATTTTGTGATTTCTTCACTAAAACATATTACATTATGGTACAGTTTGGAAATACCGCTGAGCTGAGATTCAGACTTACGATTTGTCAAGACAGATTTATGCTTTAAAACTGAAATTAGGGTTCCTTTGCTAAAAACCAGATTAACCTTACACTGATACCATTAAACATGAAATACATAAAGACTCTACCAATCATAATAGCGGTACCAATTCAAACCCCACTTTATCTGCATCTAAACAAGCCAGCAAATAGGGACACAACAGGCATCTGAAGTCACGCCCTATTTTAACATGGACTATCACGCACACACTTTTAAGCTGACAGTGTTTAAACTCATAACTTTCGTTCTATCATTCCCGCCTTCTCACCAATCTGTAACGATCAGCTTCATATTTCCTCATGAGCTGATTCGTTACAATGCAGATCTTGATTCACTCAACGAACCTATTTTAATAGGATATCTATTTTAAGAAATTTTCAATAAAATATTTGTCTTTTAATTACAAACAGTAAAACAATGCAGTTTTATTTTGAAATATTTTAACTAATCTAGGGCTGTAGCTAATGATTATTTTGGTAATCAAGTAATTTACTGATTATTTTGACAACTGAGTAATCTGATATTTTTTAGTAACACAAATAGACCTAAGTGAAAACAAAAGTTTTTTTTTTGACAAAGGTTTATAAATGATTTACGTTACAAATCTAGTGAGATTTAATGCACCGTTTTCCCAGATGAATGTTAAGCAACCCAAACTCAAAGCATATGCAGAGGAAGAGTTCAGCCCCTTTCAAACTGGTAAATTGCCGTTAAAAGATCATGTGTGAACAGTCCCTTTTCAAAAATACAGGTAAATACGTTCTGGCAATCATATCATTCTTATGGAGATGACTTGATTACTCTGAGCTGTTTACAAAGCTCCGCTGCTTTTTAATAGCTTTTCTATGTAAATATGCTTTGACAATTGCGCCTCGCAGCTTTTTCAATGTGCCGCTCTCGAGACCCAGGCTTCTTTTCCATTCATCAGAGCTGCGACTCTGGATAGGCTACTATTCTTCTATTTTTGGTTTTATGGCAGGTTGCGAACCAACTTCATAGGTGCATATTCTGGATACTATTCTGTGCGTCTCTTTTGTTGAGAGTGAAAGCTGTGTACCTCTCATATCATTGGTAGGCGAACCCACGAACTCAAACGTGAAAACAACTTTTTGTTAAATGTAGGGCTTTTTTTCCACAGCCAAATGCCGCATGCCGAAGATCCGGCATAGTGCCGGAAAACTTTAAGCCCTGATAACTGTACTAAATTTGTGTTTATTTCCCCCAAATAAAGGATTATGTGTTCCCTTTGGTCACTACCGAAACAATGATGACATGTTTCGGTAGTGAACATTTTATACTTTTGAGCCTACTTCAAAGATGCAAATCAGCACATGGATACCTAGCACAGTTCTGAACAGTGGTACACATATAAAAATAAATGTTATGGAATAACACCCAAAAAAAGTGTGCTTAATTGCAGAAAAAAGGTGTTTGGTAGTGACGTTCCTTACAGTACCACACAGATTTTCAGACTTTTGAAAACAATATACCTCAAAATAATGTGACCTATCTACTCACACCTTGTAGCTATAAGTCAATGTCTGCTTTATTGTCAATTCTTCCACATGTACAGCACATACATACAGAGAATTTAAATTGCGTTACTCTCAGACCCTTGGTGCATACAGATAACACTAACAGTAGAACATAAAAATGCAGATTAAATATATATAAAATACAACTATACAAATATACAAATAAGGACATGTAAAAAAAAATATATATAGAGCACAAGGCATATGGCGGATAGAGTGCAAACCAGTAAGTAAACAACAGTGCAGATATAATGATTGTAGTGCAAATAACTTAAAAAAGCTAAGGAGAGCAGTTCTTATTTAAATGTCAGTAAAGGTAGTGAATGAGGTCAATGCGGAAGAGGTAGTGAGCCAGACCAACTGACTGCACAAAATGACTTTCAGGTTTTTCACAGTGTTTCAGTTGAAGGGGGGGAGTGGCGAAGGACTGGGGGATGTGGGAGCTGGGAGGGGGTTCCTGGGCGTCAGAGTAGAGTTCAGGCCTTGTATGGGGCAAAAAAGCGGGGACGGGGGGGGGGGGCAAGGTCGGCGAGGGAGTTCGCTTCCTGCACCCAGCCTGATGAATGAAGCTTCATTCAGTCTGCTGGTTCGAGATGGAGACTCCTCCCTGATGGAGCAGCCTGAAAGCTGTGGGTCAGGTGGGTGGATCACCTGCAATGCAGAGGGCTTTGTGGGTAAGATGGGTTCGGATCCATAAATGTCCTGGAGGGAGGGGAGAGAGACAACAATGATCTTCTCAGCTGCTCTCACTACGCGTTGAATTGACTTGCGGCAGGACGCTTTGCAGGCACCATACCACACAGTGATGAAGCTCGTCAGAATGCTCTCTATGGTGCCTCTGTAGAAGCTGCACATGATGGGGCCCGGGGCTCTGGCTCTTCTCAGTTTGCGGAGGAAGTAGAGACACTGCTGTGCGTTCCTGGCCAGTGCTGCGGTGTTGTCAGTCCAAGAGAGATCCTCTGTGATGTGCACACCAAGGAACTTGGTGCTGATCACTCTCCACAGTTGCACCGTTGATGGTCAGAGGAGCATGCTGAGTGCGCACTCTCCTGAAGTCAACAACCATCTCCTTCGTCTTTTCTCCACATCAGAGAGAGATTGTTGTCACTGCACCACACGGCCAGGCGGCTCACCTCGCTCCTGTAGCTTGTCTCATCTCTGTTGCTAATGAGACACACTACAGTCGTGTCATCCGCAAACTCAATGAAGAGGTTGGAGTTGTGTGACGTGTGCAGTCGTGGGTCAGCAGAGTGAAGAGGCAGGGGCTCAGCACACATCCTTGGGGGACCCAGTGTTCAGTGTGATGGTGCTGGAAGTGTTGCTGCCGACCCGTACTGCCTGAAGTCTTCCAGTCAAGAAGTCCAATAGCCAGTTGCACAGCGAAGTGTTGAGACCCAGCTGGACCAGTTTGTGAATGAGCTGTTGAGGGATGATTGTGTTGAATGCCGAACTGAAATCTATGAACAGCGTTCTGACGTATGAGTCTTTTTTGTCCAGTTGTGTGAGTGCTGAGTGGAGGGTAGTTGCGATGGCGTCATCGGTCGAGCGGTTGGACCGATATGCAAACTGGAAGGGGTCCAGGGAGGGGGGAGGACAGACTTGATGTGGTGCATGACTAGCCATTCAAAGCACTTCATGAGAATAGGAGTAAGTGCAACTGGACGGTAGTCATTGAAGCAGGATGGAGACGGCTTCTTCGGGACTGGAATGATGGTGGTAGCTTTGAAGCATGTGGGGACAACAGCATGACTTACGAGATGTTAAAAAGTAGTGTAAGACATAATGTGAGTCCACTGCACAGTCTACAGTACATGCCCAGGAAGATTGTCAGCTCCCCCCCCCGGACCCGGAGCTTTGCATGCCTTGATCCTGCTGAGCGATCTCCTCACGCTGTGCGGGGACAGCTTCATCATTTGGTCGCTGGGAGGAGGTGGTGTCTTCTGTGCAGTGGTGCTGTTTTGTGCCTCAAAGCGAGCGAAGTAGGCGTTCAGCTCGTTCAGCAGGGAGATGGTGCTGTCACAGGTCCGCGGTGGGGGCTTGTAGTCCGTAATGGTCTGTATCCCCTGCCACAGGTTCCGAGTGTCTCTGCTGTTGCTGAAACGATGTGCTATCCTCCTGGAGTACTGACTCTTAGCCTCTCTGATGCCGCGGAAAGGTTGGCCCTAGCTGTCTTCAAACCCACCTCATCTCCAGCTCTGAAGGCAGCGTTCCGAGCCTTCAGGAGTCTTCTGGTTGGCCCGGACAGTGATGGTCTTTGTTACTGTTACATCATCAATACACTTGGTGATGTAGGCAGTGGCAGTCTCTGAGTACTCTTGGAGGTCTGTGGTGTTATTGTTTGTGGCAGCCTGCTCAAACATATTCCAGTCAGTGGTGTTAAAACAGTCTTGAAGTACCTCTGACGACCCTTCCGGACAAACTTGTATCTGTTTGTGAACTGGTTTGGCGACTTTAACGAGCGGTCTGTATGTAGGCATTAGCAGGACAGTGATGTGGTCTGAGGCACCGAGGTGGGGGAGGGGGAGGGTCTTGTAAGCTCCTCTCTAGGTGGTGTAAACAATGTCCAGATTGTTGTTTCCCTGTGTTGGAAAGTCTATGTGTTGGTGTATTTTTTGGGAACACACTCTTTAAAAAATTGTAGACACAGGTGTAAGTGTACACCTGTGTAGACACAGGTGTAAGAGTACAAGTGTAAGAGAGGGGGACACAGGAATATTTCCAGATCATAAATTTAGGGATGTACTTAAAGTTTCAGTCAATGGACTAAAACATACACTGTTTCGTTAGTGGCATGAAAATGCAGGACACATTTTTTAAATAAAGTTTAATAATTTACAAAGAAAATATTAAATAAATATTTTTTGAACTTCACTTTTTAAAAACATTAAAAATATATATATTAAAAACAACAATGAAATAAAATGCAAAAAAATAATTTTCATAAGCTGAAATTTAGGGGTTAGGGTTCAAGACAGCCACCTCCTAATTGAAAGTACCCAATAAATTATGATTTTATATATATTAAGCGTACAGATTTTGAAATATTATTGTGGATGTCAATAGATAATAGAAGGATCTCAGTAAAAACTAAGATTTGAATTATTAAATGCTTTTTAAAGGTGTTTTTTCGTTGGTGGGACACACGAGCAGGTTTGCACCAATTATGTAGAATGGACCATATATGTCAGGATATGGACTGTTTGTGTATATGTTTTTCTCCCCATGTGCTCCGTGACCTAGTTTTCCCTCTTGTTTGATTAGTCATTTTGGTAAGTGTGTCAGGTCATTCACCTCGGTCGTTTGTATTAAAGCTTCCTGGTTCCTTTGTCCAGCAATTCGTCTTTGCTAATGTGGTTGGCTCCTTAGTTCTCTGAGTTCCTGTTAAGAATAAATGTGGTTTCCTTATCCTGCTCCTGCGTCGTGCTCTTCACCGCAGCCACACGTGACAATATGTTTATAAACATCTTGTAAAAATTAATAATGAAACTTTTTTTTTGCTGGAAAATTATGACTAGCTGACATTAGCAATTCTGCTTATTTGCCATCAAGATCATCAATTGTCACAAAGACAATGTAACAAAAATGTAGAATACAGTGGGTACGGAAAGTATTCAGACCCCCTTAATTTTTCACTCTTTGTTATATTGCAGCCATTGCTAAAATCATTTAAGTTAATTTTTTTGCCTCATTAATGTACACACAGCACCCCATATTGACAGAAAAAACACAGAATTGTTGACATTTTGCAGATTTATTAAAAAAGAAAAACGAAAATATCACATGGTCCTAAGTATTCAGACACTTTGCTGTAACACTCATATATTTAACCCAGGTGCTGTCCATTTCTTCTGATCATCGCGAGATGGTTCTACACCTTCATTTGAGTCTAGCTGTGTTTGATTCTACTGATTGGACTTGATTAGGAAAGCAACACACCTGTCTATGTAAGACCTTACAGCTCACAGTGCATGTCAGAGCAAATGAGAATCATGAGGTCAAAGAACTGCCTGAAGAGCTCAGAGACAGAATTGGGCAAGGCACAGATCTGGCCAAGGTTCCAAAAAAAATTCTGCTGCACTTAAGGTTCTTAAGAGCACAGGTGGCCTCCCTAATCCTTAAATGGAAGACGTTTGGGCCAACCAGAACCCTTCCTAGAGCTGGCCAAACTGAGCTATCGGAGGAGAAGAACCTTGGTGAGAGAGGTAAAAAAGAACCCAAAAATCACTTTGGCTGAGCTCCAGAGATGCAGTCGGGAGATGGGAGGAAGTTGTAGAAAGTCAACCATCACTGCAGCCCTCCACCAGTCGGGGCTTTATGGCAGAGTGGCCCGACGGAAGCCTCTCCTCAGTGCAAGATACATGAAAGCCCGCATTGAGTTTGCTAAAAACACCTGAAGGACTCCAATATGGTGAGTAATAAGATTCTCTGGTCTGATGAGAAAAAGAGAGAACTTTTTGGCCTTAATTCTAAGCGCTATGTATGGAGAAAACCAGGCACTGCTCATCAACTGTCCAATACAGTCCCAACAGTGAAGCATGGTGTGGGCAGCATCATGCTGTGGGGGTGTTTTTCAGGTGCAGGGACAGGACGATTGGTTGCAATTGAGGGAAAGATGAATGTGGCCAAGTACAGGAATATCCTGGACGAAAACCTTCTCCAGAGTGCTCAGGACCTCAGACTGGGCAGAAGGTTTACCTTCCAACAAGACAATGACCCTAAGCACACAGCTAAAATAACGAAGGCTTCACAACAACTCTGTGACTGTTCTTGAATGGCCCAGCCAGAGCCCTGATTTAAACCCAATTGAGCATCTCTGGAGAGACCTAAAAATGGCTGTCCACCAACATTTACCATCCAGCATGACAGAACTGGAGAGGATCTGCAAGGAGGAATGGCAGCGGATCCCCAAATCCAGGTGTGAAAAACTTGTTGCATCTTTCCCAAAAAGACTCATGGCTGTATTAGATCAAAAGGGTGCTTCTACTAAATACTGAGCAAAGGGTCTGAATACTTAGGACCAGTGATATTTCAGTTTTTCTTTTTTAATAAATCTGCAAAAATGTCAACAATTCTGTGTTTTTCTGTCAATATGGGGTGCTGTGTGTACATTAATGAGGAAAAAAATGAACTTAAATGATTTTAGAAAATTGGCTGCAATATAACAAAGAGTGAAAAATTTAAGGGGGTCTGAATACTTTCCGTACCCACTGTACATCAAAGAAAGCCAAATGTTAAGTCTGTAGGGCACAAAACTCTCTCACATTAGTCCTGGACCAGCAGGCCATCCTTAGTACCGAGCCCTGTTATTGTAAATCATCTCATGAATAATATGACAACTAAATAACTGATCCCCATCAGAATGAATCCTCCGCTAAGACATCCCACTTTACCATTTCCATTCCTGGGCAATCAATCAATATTATTAACATATTTGTGCAGATATAATCAAATGTCTGGTGGATTTCCTGTATTATGGTGATGCTTACCTTTCTCTTCGATTTGAAGACATTGCAGCGGAACACATTGCTTTTCTTGTCTCTTGCTATGTAACTGAATATCTTCAGGTCCTGTGAGTCATGAGAGACGTAAAATATTCTGAAAAGAAAAAAAAATGACTAATGAGCTGCAGCAATTGACCTTAAAACTGTCTCATTGCCATGGCAACAACAAGGCCAATGTGCTCTTCACTTACTTGGTTCCTTTGACATGTCAAAGGAACAAATGCATTAAAAGTGCTCACTAGATTTTGAAAGTGCAACAGCTAAATGTTAGTGTTACATTACATTGGCGTCAAACTGAAACTCTAGAAATAGATCCATTTCAGAACAAACATGTTGGTAATAACTGACATTGTTTTAAAACTATAAAACTAGAGTGGACTGACACTAGTCAACACTAATGATGTTACTGTTAAACAGTGTGTTAATGTGCACTGGAGACTGGTTGCTATGGGGATTTCGAAAGATATTCTGTTTTTAGTTGCAGCTCACGGAGCAAAATGATTTTGATGTGACGTGTGTGTGCAAAATGACAAAGGTCATCAAACCCCACAGGCCATGTCACTCCAGTCATGAGCAAAATTAGTAATCGACGTTATGTAAACAAGTTGTGGTTAAAGTACCTGAAAATGGGGTCCTGGGCCAGTGTCACTTGGCTTTCATCCCAGCTATAGTCATATTTCTAACATAAATATATAGCACATGTTTAGTCAAGAAATATGCTCATTATTAATTGTATATACAGAATAAATTGTACAAAAAATACATGATCAGAAATAACTGTTATAATAAAATTACGAGGAGAAAAAAATTGAAACACCTCACCTTTTTCTTCTTCCGCAAAACCACCTTGACACCATCCACTGACACAATAATGCTGACTTTCTTCTTCTTGATGTTCTTAATTTTAAACTCATACTGAAAATGGTACAAAACATGACGGGTTGAATTAATTAAAATATGAATCAAAACATTAACATTACTCAAATCCTACACTTAAAAAATTGTAACCTAAAAATGGTAACTTAAATTAAATTAAATTAAATTATTAAATTAAATTAAATTAAAAATAATTGCTTTTTTACTTTATTGTAATAAATAAATACAGGAAACAATGTTAAACGTTTTGTATATTAATATTCTGTATATTTTTATATTGTATATAATAGTCACAATTTCTTTTACATTGAGGCTTATACGGGTCATTTTTGACCCGAACAAGTGTCATGTTTTGTTTTTAACAGTCCACCAGAGTTGAAATGCAACAATGTACAACATATGAAATGCATATTAATTTATCATTTATCAGGCTACAGGTTCTGTTTGAAAAAATGTGTATTATAACATGTAAATCTCAAATCAAACAGATGATAAATGTCTAGGAAACTTGCGCAACTTGCACTGATAAGAGATTTATCAAGATATCAACCAAGATGCTATTGCTTCTGGAAGACTTGCTAGCTCTGTTAGATGCAGACTGCATGAATAATCAAAGACTAGGAAATAAACAGGAAATCCACAGGGGTCGGATTAAAGGCGACACACTAGGAATACTGAAGAGTGGCTGGGTTAAAAGAGCTCTCTTTCATCCCAAGCTTTGATTAATGCTAACATGGACCACTAAGGCGAGCTATTTTCTAAGAAGCTTGTTACTCCGGCTGCTCTCAGTTCTCCTCAAAATACATAAAACAGATGGTGATATCTTAAAAAACTTGAGCGCTATGATATACTACTGACTTTATCAATTGATTTATCAACAGGAAAAGTTCCCTAAAGAGAAATCTTGTGCAAATAAGTCTAAATATTGCACAAACATTCTCTTTGATGGAGCAAAGTCGATTAAGCTGAACCGTACTGCCGCTGCCAGCACACTGGTGCAATCTCATTAATACTGGACCCCTGAGAAGAGAAGACATGAATGAACAGTCTTTACACTGGTACTACATTATTAGAATAAACAACTTCCAACATGAACCCCCTGCATGACCTAATAAATGGGATTTTTCATATTTTTCAGAGTGTGAGCCCATAAAGTTGTCCTACCAGGGCCAGTTATACAGAACAAAACGCATAATCGTTAAGAGCTTTGAAAAACGCTGGGAATTATGTTACATGGTTACAAAGACAAAATGTTATATTGCAAAACGAAGAAGAAATATTTAAGGTTCTGCACTATTTCTAGGTCCCAAATCTAAATAAATTTCATTGAGCATGCGAACATTTGAACATACGCTCAGATGATCACATCTGGCTTTACACAAGCTTTTGGCGTTTATGCAGCTTGAGTCTGAACAAAGAGTACGACATTCTGACATTTTTTCAGTTATTTCAGTTGACGATTATTGTTTTTGTTGTTTCTTTTTAATATTATTATAAGCATTTTAGAAAATGTATTATTATTATTACTTGTGTGACCCAAGACATAAACAAGCACTTTGGAAAACTGATTCTTCTTCTTCTTCTTTTTATACTCTATAATGCTATATAAGTATTAATATATAGTAATATAATGCATTATGCTATATATTAATACTGTATAATTAAAATGCACATTAATGACCAGCAATAGCATCATTGTAGAACTCGTGAATCAGTCATTTGTGTGCAAGATATGCTATTCATACATCATTCTTTCAAAAAGGTTCAACTGTCTGCATCCTTATGAAGATTTTCCAATACTTCATCTGACAAATTCAGGAACCCTTACCCGTATTCGTCTCATAGCAGCCAATATTTCAATTCTGCTTTTGGGTCGCACGATATCCAGGCTCCCAATGAACTGTGGTAGAAGAGGTTAAGCAAGAAACATAAGATTATACTGTAGCCTATATTCTGGGAAAAAGTCAATGATTTGCATACATGTGAAGTAGCCTACAGTTAATGGGGAAACCTTGCATTACAGTGTCCATGTAAATATTATACATTAATAAAGTCATTACAATGACAGTGGGTTGTTACAATCCCTTCAACATGACAATTACATGAATCAACTTGCATATTTAGTACTCATAATGCAAAGATTTGGTAACAGGTACACTAATGAAGTGTGAGCCATAAAAAAAATTAAAAAAAAAAAGGTATTTTTTCTAATATTTACCTTCACCTCGAATGTGAGCCCATGCTGGAACTGCCCATCATTATCAGCAGGAATCCTCTGATCCACTGAGTCGTCTACCAAATTATATTTACTCTTCTCCAGCATCGTTTTATGGTATGGAAATATCGTTCGATGCCTTTATTTACTCAAAACATTCTGAAGCCTCCTGGCTGCACTGATTTCTGAGGGGGTTCTCGCAGAAAGATGACGGTAAATGTCCAAAGCAGGCAGTGATGCTCCTCCGCGGAGGGATCCAGCATCATTTAGAGTAAATATTACCTCAGTGTTTGTTTCATAGCCGGGCAGACGGTTCAGATAGCACGCAAAGTCTGGATTTCCAGCATGATGATAAATAGCCCACCTGTCCCCATTGGCGCAGACTCCCCCTTAACGTAAATGTATGGGTCTTACTATGAAGAAGGCTCCTAATATTCATTAGACAAGCATTCGCCATTAGATACTAGCGCGACCTGATTCATGTTCATGAGGCAAACATTTCCCATAGGAAGGATATCAAGCAACGTATGCAGGAGTTAAATTAATATTCATTTGATAACCTTCAGCGTAGTAGTATTCGTAATTCGCGTCCATGATTTCAAAAAAGGTTTGTGTGAAGCCTGAAATATACCGGATTGGAAATACTTATGAAGTGCTGACATCTTGTGGTTAAAAACCACTACTTATCCTATACTATATATATATATATATATGCCCTATATCCTTACTACTATCCTACTACTTGTTTCCTATGTGTAAGTAAGTTGTTGTTTTTTAGCATGTGTGTTTGGCAGTGTTATTTTTTAGGATTACTGATAAACTACTGTCGTTTGATTTGTATTTGCTATTTATTTTAATTTGAGTTAAATTATGTCTGAATGTATTATGTCTGTATAGGTCTTTTATTAAGTTTTTTTTGTTTTATTTAATTTGAGTTATTTTACTACTTCAACAAACTAAATGGAAATGAAATAATATACAGTATATATTGAATTTATAAATGTGTATATATATATATATATATATATATGTGTATGTATGTGTGTATGGTTGTACATACACATATATGTAGTTGTTTTTTTGGTGTTTGGCTTAGTGTTATGTTAGAATCATTATTATACTCTTAGACTTATACCTTTTGTTCTTTAATATTTTGATTTGTTTTTAGCTTTATTTTTTGTTTTCCATTTAAATGTTACGTTTTGAAATTTTGTTGTATGCATTTGTCACTTATTTAATCTCTTTATTTTTAAAATATGTATAGGTAGTATTTATAAAGTTTTAACTTTTAGTTTTGGATCTGTTTTTAGTCGTTTTAATACTACAATTGATTGCTTCAGTTGTCCTCATTTGTAAGTCGCTTTGGATAAAAGCATCTGATAAATGACTAAATAAATAAATAAAAAGGTAGCGCCTGATGAGTGCATTCACACTGCATGGTAGAAAAATCGTTGCACTCGTATGAACACATTTTTAAAGCCAAGCACTCTGACTTAGGCTAAACCAGAAGTTAGGATTTAAAAGTTCTGTATTATTATAGCTACAAACTGACAGGCTTATCCTTAGGCTGATGATACATGGGTCAACTTTTTGGGCAATGTTGCCGTCAACGGGCAACCAGGTGAGACACAGGGCCAACGACCGATCTAAAGTATCCAGGTAGAAATTTGTTACCCATTCTCAATGGGAAAGTGTCCAAGCAACATTGCTCAAAAAAAGTTGGCCGGCAAAATTGCTCAAAATGTTGCCCCGTGTTTCATCAGCCTAAGACTGTATTTAAGGGGCTTTGACCAGTCCCAGTGTTTACAATATGTAGGCCTATCTATACACACACACCCCGAATATATCTAGACTATAACATATCTCAACAAAACGTAACTGTTGCATGTGTGTGTGTACACCTCGTATTCCCATTCCCTACATTACAGGGACCAAGTGACCCCACAATGATAGTAATACTAATAATTTTTGACCTTATGGGGGCATCACTTTGGCCCACATGAGGAAAACAACTTGCAAATCATACTAAATTAAGTTTTTTAAAAATCAAAAAATGCAGAAAGTTTCCTGCGAGGGGTGGGGTTAGGGAAAGGGGATATAAAATACAGTTTGTACAGTATAAAACCATTATGTCTATGGGAAGTCCCCATAAAACATGCAAACCTGTGAAATTTGAAGCTTAATTAAGAAGTAATTTCAGACTAAATTAGATATTAGGCAATAGCATCACCACAATGTTTCTTATTCTTTCCACTTCTTTACTCTTATTGTTAAATGTCCTCTTTCCACCCACCTAATGTCAGTGATCAACTTTGTTTTTGGTGTAACTGAAACAGGATGTTGTTCTTACACCCACTTCCTCCCTATAAGCAGTTTCAGTGTTGTTACTGTTAGTAATCAAACACTTAAAAAAAATGCGTGTAAATTTTACAGGAAAAGTATACTGTTAACACCTATTAACTGGTTAATATAAGTTATCCTTGCAATATAAAAAATAAATAAATAAATAAAAAACCTAAGAAAACACATCACCACCTCGGTTGTGCATTTGCTAAACAGCCCGTTGTCAATTATTTCCAACATATTGTATTATTGTATTATTTATTAACATAATTGCATTATAATTTCACTGTAAAATACTGTGAAATTTATGGTTTTGGAAGTAACCGCTATAAATTACTGTGTAATTGTGTTTTAAAACAGTAAAACGACTTTCCCAGAAGCTGCTGTGAGACACATCATATGATTATATTTTATTTAAACAGTTTTTTTTGTCAACAATAATTTACATTAGAATGTTTTGCATTACATTTTATTTTATTTAGTGTTTTAAACATTATTTTAGTGCTTGAGTCTTAAGTGATGTGTTTATGACCATGTGCACCGTCCAGTTAACTGGCGAATGGCGGTTAATTCGTATGAATTCGTAAGCAATTTCATTCATATGCCTTCGTATGGTCCACTTAAATTGCACAGCAATAATCACATTGTATAAGAATCAGTGATCTTAACGCTTCTAATCAGTTTAGAAACTATAACTAGGATAAATTCTTATAAATTCATATGATCTCATTCATACATTTATCGACAACTTGCTTACACAAGGTTAGGTTTATGGGTGAGGTTATGGGAGTGAAGCTTCATACTTCATATTTTCATATAAATCAAATTGTACAAATGAGTCTGGAAATGTTTTATGCACAGGCCACATTAACTCTGGTTCAATATGTAGCTTTCAGTTTTACCACCTTATTATGGTGGTTAACAGTAAATTTCTATGGTTAAAACCAGATTTTTGTAGTTCTAGTTGGTATTAACATTATATAATTTCACTTTTAAACCTGCACTGTCTTTTTGCTCTCTTTGTCTTCAATTAGCATTTTAATGGGCTGTTGACTATTGAGATGAACACGTAGTCTGCCTCACTGATGCTGCTTTTGATATTTCAGGCATCATTATCAAAACTTTCTCCATTTATAGAGACAAGTATGACCTTAATGTTGTTTTTATGTTCTTTTGGCTCATGGGTCTACCTCTCAAGGTGTTGAGAGACTTGTGTCGTCATCCTGAACTTGATTGTGATGTGACTATAAATAAGTGCGCACAATAACACAGCAAACATGCACACTGCTTGACACACTATTTTTCACAGTACAGAAACGGGTGAGGAGATTCTGTCTCAGAACGCACTGTACCTATTGAGTTTTTGATCTTATTACTTTAGGGGACTGTGAGGCTTGTTGTTCCACAGTTCATCTTTTGTCAATTTGAGCTCAAATCAGTATATCAGCCCCCTTTGGAGATGAAGAAAGAAAGAAAGAAGAGGGAGAAATGGAGTGAGAGCACAGTACAGACACAATGTGAAGGATGAATGTGAATGTTCTCTTAGAAAAATGTTTGCTTGATAACAGCAGGTTGCTAAATGAAGCTAAATGAAGCCAATCAGTTGTAATTGTTGCATTTTCAGTAAAGCTAAAGTACCCATCATGCATTAGAGGCGTGAGTACACAGAGGAATAGAGAAATAAGTACACTGAAAAAATAGAAACAGTTAGCAATCTGAAATTGCTTGTAAATTTCACACTTTAATTACAAAGAAATGGTAAGTAACACTTTAAATTAAACATGGAATTTTGAAATATAAAAACCAAATACAGAACATTTTTCTGTAAAAACAACAAACAAAAAAATAAATAAAAAAAAACATTAAAATAAAAAAAGTTATAGATATATATACAGTATATAATATAGATTTCCTGCAGTATATTATCCTTATTTTGTGGATATTCCATTAAAACAATTCGGTGAAGTGCAAATTAAAATACGGTAAAACAAAACACACAACCGCCAACAATATGAAAATTTCTGTTTCTTCAAACAATACCGTCATTTGCTGTAAATTTGTTATTAATTATCTATTTATTTATGGTAAACAACTCCACAATCTTGCTTAATTCACAACTCCAAAATATTGTACAGTGTTTTAACTCAAATCCAAAAATAGTGCTAGTAGATTTAGTTGTTTTACATAAAACATTTTGTATTATTATATACTATGTTGACCGTGACCCACAAAACCAGGTCATAAGGGTCCCTAATAAGCTTGACATTGATGTATGGTTTGTTTATGATAGACAATATTTGGCTGATATACAACGCTTTCAAACTGGAATCGAGGGCCAAAAAAAAAATCTAAAGATCTGGGGAAAATTGCCTTAAAAGCTGTCCACTGGGAAGTCCTTAAGCAATGCATTATCACTAATCACAATTTTACGTTTTAATATATAATGAACGTAGAATTTACTAAATATCTTCATGTGTAACGATTCAGTCCACTGAAGGTGAGCGTAGTGAAGAACGCATTTGCAGTTTATTTACAGACGTGATCCAAACAGACAAAGACTAGAGACAGACTTGACGAGGCATGAACAGACTAGACTAACCGACAGCGGGTTACAACATCAATACACGACCAGAGACAATGTCAACATGATGGCTACTTATAACAAACAAGAGGGTCACATGACAATAACAAACCAATGGGAAACAAGACACATGACTAAAGACAACCAATCAGAACATGACACAATGAACTGAGGAACCAATGGCATGAATACATGAGGGTAAGGGAAGCATGACACAAACAGGGACTATGACTAAACTCCAAAATAAAAGACATTAAAACATGAACATAAACCAAAACAAACACCACATTACATCATGGAACATGATCTTTACATAATATCCTAGTGATTTTCGGCATAAAAGAAAAATCGATAATTTTGACCCATACAATGCATTTTTGGCTATTGCTACA
Organism: Sinocyclocheilus anophthalmus; assembly: GCA_018155175.1. Lineage (NCBI taxonomy): Eukaryota > Metazoa > Chordata > Actinopteri > Cypriniformes > Cyprinidae > Sinocyclocheilus > Sinocyclocheilus anophthalmus. The sequence continues at coordinate 210,253 of JADLZN010003163.1, read as the reverse complement.
AATAAACCCGTGCTACTTAAGACTGGTTTTGTGATCCAGGATCACATGGTGGGTGTAATATATATACACAACCCATTTTATTCCAAAAAAGTTGGGACACTGTACAGATTGTGAATAAAAATAGAATGCAATGATGTGGAAATTTCAAATTTCAATATTTTATTCAGAATACAACATAGATAACATATCAAATTTTTAAACTGAGAAAAATGTATAATTTCAAGGGAAAAATAAGTAGATTTTAAATTTCATCAACACATCTCAAAAAAGTTGGGACAAGGCCACGTTTACCACTGTGTGGCATCCCCTCTTCTTTTTATTACAGTCTGCAAACGTCTGGGGACTGATGAGACAAGTTGCTCAAGTTTAGGAATGGGAATGTTGTCCCATTCTTGTCTAATACAGGCTTCTATTTGCTCAACTGTCTTAGGTCTTCTTTGGCGCATCTTCCTCTTTATGATGCGCCAATTTTTTTCTATGGGTGAAAGATCTGGACTGTAGGTTGGCCATTTCAGTACCCGGATCCTTCTGTGCAGCCATGATGTTGTAATTGATGTAATAATACAATTGGTCTGGCATTGTCATGTTGGAAAATGCAAGGTCTTCCCTGAAAGAGACAACGTCTGGATGGGAGCAAATGTTGTTCTAGAACTTGGATATACCTTTCAGCATTGATGTTGCCTTTCCAGATGTGTAAGCTGCCCATGCCAAACGCACTCATGTAACCCCATACCATCAGAGAGGCAGGCTTCTGAACTGAGCGCTGATAAAACTTGGGTTGTCCTTGTCCTCTTTATTCCGGATGACATGGCGTCCCAGTTTTTCCAAAAAGAACTTCAAATTTTGATTCGTCTCTGACCACAGAACAGTTTTCCACTTTGCCACGTTCCATTTTAAATGAGCCTTGGCCCAGATAAAACGCCTGCGCTTCTGGATCATGTGTTGTATGGCTTCTTTTTGACCTATAGAGTTTTAGCCGGCAACGGCGAATGGCACGGTGGATTGTGTTCACCGACAATGTTTTCTGGAAGTATTCCTGAGCCCATGTTGTGATTTCCATTACAGTAGCATTCCTGTATGTGATGCAGTGCCGTCTAAGGGACCGAAGATCACGGACATCCAGTATGGTTTTCCGGCCTTGACCCTTACTCACAGAGATTGTTCCAGATTCTCTGAAACTTTGGATGATATTATGCACTGTAGATGATAACTTCACAAACCTTGCAGACTTTCTGATCTTGCTCACTATTTTTCTCGCCGGGGGGGGGGGGGGCAGGCATTGGGGGAATTGGTGATCCTCTGCCCATCTTGACTTCTGAGAGACGCTGCCACTCTGAGAGGCTCTTTTTATACCCAATCATGTTTTTGCCAATTGACCTAATAAGTTGCAAATTGGACCTCCAGCTGTTCCTTATATGTACATTTAACTTTTCCGGCCTCTTATTGCTACCTGTCCCAACTTTTTTGGAATGTGTAGCTTTCATGAAATCCAAAATGAGCCAATATTGGCATGACATTTCAAAATGTCTCACTTTTTATTTGATATGTTTTCTATATTCTATTGTGAATAAAATATTAGTTTATGAGATTTGTAAATTTTTCCATTCCTTTTTTACTCACAATTTGTACAGTGTCCCAACTTTTTTGGAATTGGGTTTGTATATATATAGATACATTATAAGAAAAAATAAATCTCTATAATCCCATGATGTTTATATTTAAACAATTGTTGAGGGTAAAGTGAGGGATTAAAAAGAAACAGTAGTTAAAACCCTCACTCCACCTTCCTGGCCGACTGATTTTTGAGGACTGGCCTCATCACCAGCTCGTGTTCGGGAATAGTGGCTACAAATGATCCACAGTCAGGCAGAACAATAGAGACGAAAAATACTGATCATTTCTCTGAAATCTGTCCCCTCCATATATACCGCTCCTCTATTGTGCCTGCATGCTCAAGTGTGACTTCACCATACACAGCCCTGAGTTATGAATAACTTCTGCAGGGAGGTGGGTGTATGTCACCTTAAACAGCAGCAGTGACTAAACGTGGCAGTATTTACTGCAAATAACTGTGACATGGCAGTCTGTTGACATTGTTGATCATTTCATCAGCACTTACCATAATCATACTGCCAAAATAGAAAGTGCATCACATCCTCAGACATCTTTAGAAGAAGATGTAAATGTCCTCTTCCTGTAAGAGTGAGTCCTGGATTTAGCACTGGCAGAGTGAGCTCACTGTCGAGCAATCCACAGGCCTCCACAGTCCGACCTTTCCCTTTGAAAAGGTTTTACTATAGTCACATTACTTGCAATAAATACATTTAATAAAATTAAGAAGAAAAACAAAAACATAAGTTTGGAGAAAAAGTTGCAGATACATGAAACAGTTTGTTAGGCAACTGAGGGACTATTACTACAGTAATTGTCGTTTCAAAATTCATTTTAAGTGTTCAGATTACTGTTTCTACACAAATATATAGTTTTGTTGGATAAAAACAATATATGCATTTATCTAATAGTAATAACAAGGAAGTCTCTAATACGTGGAAATTTATTAGCTTTCCTATTCATCTCAATGGCAGCTGCTTGGCTGGCACAGGACCCTCTGAATCTGCCATTTATTCTCATGAGAAGAACTTTCCTAGGCTATGCCATGAAAGACAACAGACACATAAAATGTAAGTCCATATAAAAAAAGAAATCATATGGACTCACATTTTATGTGTACTGTATACAGTATATACATTATATAATACATTATGTTTCATATCATTTGTGGAGTTATTTTGTTAGAATTCACAACTACTTTTAAATGGTGTTCAATGAAGAAAGATCCTTTTTAGAAATGTAGTTACAACATCTACCAATAGGGGTAGACATAATATTTTAAGACCCTCAATATAATGTAATATTGGGTCTCTCTCTCTCTCTCTCTCTCCATCTGTCTCTCTCCTCTCCTATATTCTGTGATGTGTGGTTTTTTTTTTCATACGCATTGGTCAGTTTTGAGATTTTGGGCTATTTGGCTTTTCATAAAGAGAAGAAAATAAAAAATGCATTATTTTATTCCTTTTCTTTTCTGGCTGTTGACAGTATTTTCAGGTTCATGGAGATAAAAGGAGATATCCAAAATCCTCTCTATACAACCGTATTCCAAAAAAAAAAAAAAATAAATAAAAAAAAATATATATATATATACTATATATATAAATAAACAAGAATGGTTGAACTTGGCTAATTCAGAGTTCCTATTTCTATTCTGGAAATGCATGCACATTCTCACATATTTAATTAGATGTTGTCTAATTTGCACATTCAAACATAACATTTCAGAAATTTTTTAAAACAAATTTTCTTCTTTCAATTCTCAATGTTACATTTTACCCTATTTACCTGGGGGTGTCTGGCCATGTCTATATGGATGTTTGGAGATTAAAAATACTTTTGATGTTAAGATCAGTGTGTTTCAGTTTCTGAGTTCTTAAAGGCATTTATTTTTTTAAGAAGTAGAGAATAAAAGGCTCTCTCTTTTTATAAAACTAAAAGGTTTTTATAAAAAAGACTACAATTATGGTCCATTTTCATAAGCCTGTTCTATGACTGTTTAGTCTGTTCTATGAGCGTTATTGAGCCAGATTTCCCTGTTCAAATGTTAACGGTGAGAATGATTGCAGACACCAGTTTTAAAGGGCAGCATAAAGGGGTTCAGAGCAGGTGAGTCAGAGTGGGCCGCTGTCTCTCAGTGCCATCACTGCAGAAGATAAACAGTCTCCTGCAGAGGCGTGGAGTGGGTGAGATGAGTGGTCTACGCTGTCGCCATGGAGACCAGCCTCATCACCACACAGCTTTCCTGGAAAAAACACCTCTGCTTGGCCGTATATTCAGCAGTTAATTATGCGTGTGTATGTGAATAGAATAGATTTTTAGTCTTTTTATGAGGCACACTGAGACAGGTTCCAGGCTTTGTGTGCTGGAGGTGACTAAGAGCCTCCATTAACCCATGTGAGTGGAATGTGTGGGAAGATGAAGAGCAGGGGGGGGGACGTCTCTTACGTATTATGACATTAAAACATCTGTTTCCTTTTAGATGCACACAACATAAAAAAAAATCAAAATTAACATACTATCAATATAATAATAATAATAAAATGTGATTAAAGTAAAATATGTAACATTACATTTTAAATAAAATCCAAAAAACAAAAGAATTCAATATAAAATAATAATCTAAAATGTAATTAAAATAAATAACATACAATTAACTTAAATCTAAAAAGCAAAATAAAATAATAACCCATCTAAGTGGGATGTGTGTGAAGAGGAACTGCAGTCCTGGCATTAAAACAGCCATTTCCTTTTAGCTGCACAAAATAAAATAAAAAATGTTGCTGTCAATGATTATGTACCCAAAAATGCACTGCTAAAGACAAATCTTTGCATGTAAAAATATGTATTCATTTTTTTCACTCAAAAGTTCAATAAATAACCCACAATTGTTCATCAAATATAAATACAAATATAAATACAAATATAAATACTATTTTCAATATAACCTTTCAATAAATACTCATAGGCAATACAAAATACACACGTAACACATAATTGTGCAAAAGTCATTCCACTTTCACAGTTATTGTCCAGTGCTACAATTTTTATCACTGTGTGTTCCACTGCTGTGTTCATAGAATCAATGTTCTCGAATGCTCGAGGCCTTCCAGTCGGCTTTTGAGTCCGTGTGTCCATTCCTCCTGAACCCCAGGAAACCGGTTCAGATCATTCAGTGACCATCACGTCACAAAAATGCAATGTTTATCAGGGACGCATTCCTCCGCTGCCGTCTTTAGGGTAGTTGTGTGATGAGTTCCTGGTAGACTGTTGACTTGAGGAAACGAGGGTAGCAGTCTTTCTCCATAAGGGTGTAAATTTTACTCTGGGCGAGGTTGAAGCAGGACAGTGTGGGCTGCTTCATATTCTTCAAGGTGATGTTTCTAATTTCATGATCAAGATTAACCTGAAAATACGCAGAGGAATGATTTGCCGTTAGAATTTTTCCATGAAAATCTATTAAGTGCGAGTCTTTTGTGCTGTTAATACTCTTAGAAAATGTACCTCTCTTGGTGCGTCAGAGGCGATGAACTCCTCATAGATTTTCCTGGCCTTGGCGCACAGCTTCGAGGAGCTCTTTGTGTTCCTGTAGTCCTCACAGGCCAAATAGAAAGCAATATTTTCTTCACTGTACTCAGATGCCAGGAATGTTGTGAAAGCGCACAGCCCCTCTGCGAAGAAACATGACGAAAACATTAGACGACCCTTTCATTCTACAGCCTGAGAACAATGTGCTTTTACATTGCTTGATTATATGAATTTACCTTTGTGAGCCAGGAGTTCATGGAAAGTTAGTTTGTCAGTTTTTTGTGAGTGGCCCATGATGTTGAGCTCTTGCTTTAGTAGAAAACTTCCAAACCGAGCCTTGAGCTCCTTTGCCCTGTGAGGAACAAAAGTATTCATCATTTCAGTGGAGAAAGTATATTTCTACATTATTATTTAACTGTGATAGGTGATTTAGGTTAAAGCTACTTAAGCATGTTCTAGTTTAAAACAAAAAAAGTAGCATTTTAGCTGTTCTACCAGTATTTATTTTTAAGTAAATATGAAACATACCTTTCCAGACAAGTGATTGGCAGATGCTCTAGTGATCGGCACATGTTGTCCAGAGATGTCCAGAGATGCTCCACAAGTGGATGGATGTCTGATAAGTTAGTGCTGTCAGAGACTTTTGATTCTGTCTAAATGTCAGCAGTGCTGGGCTATTTATACAGTTTCACCCTCCATGACATCACTTGACTCGGCCAATGAAACGCAGGCTGTGGAGGGAGGGGGAGTTTCTGCCCTTCAAGCAGCCTTTAGTCTCCAGTGAATCATTTCCAGTAGAACTGATGAATTAAAGATTCACTTTCCCCCCCTTGTGCTTAATCGTCTCCAGCATTAAACATTGGAAATGGATGCGATGCCAAACGTTGAACTTCACAAGGATAATTCAGGCAAAAAAGGAAAATTCTATCACATTTAATCACCCTTATGTTGCTTCAAAGCAAAGAATATATTGATGTTTCAGTGCTTTCTTCATACACTGAATGTCAGTGTGATGCCACTGTTGTTTTTATATCCCATTGACTTGACAAAAACAGTTCTTTACAATACCTTCTTTTGTTTTCCACATAAGGGACAGTCAGATTTTTTTTTTTGGGGGTGAACTAAATGTTTGAATTTTTTATGCCATTGTGTGAAATCACTTTAGAGTCAATTATTTAGTTAGTTACTTTTAATGCTTTGTCATATGAATAAATATTGTAACTATGTGAATACAAAGATATTATATTATTAACAAAAAGCTGCCTATATGTCATTATAAATAACTATAGGCTGATGTTTTAACATGGAAATATATTTCAACCACATTGCGTGCGCAAGCAGGGGCCGTTTGCAGCATATAGGAAGTCTCAGCGGAGACTTCTGTGTAGACAGAAGGAAGCCCACCCACGTGCCTTAAACCCCCTGCTGATGTCACTGACTCACACTGTGTGAACCCGTGTGGTATGAAAGCAGAGGGTCTTAAAAGCATTGTCTTACAAACCGGAAACAGAGACGGAGAATATGTGGGAGAAGACAGGGTAACTGGAAATATAAAGTAGAAATCTGTTCCGGTGAAATTCTAATTGGGATTTCCTTTGTTCTAAATGATTTTGGATCAAAGCAAAAGATGTAACCTCATGCGATTCTTCATGCTCTTTTGAGTTGCGTGTAAATAAAATATGTATCCTGCTGAGAGGAGATGCTTCTGTATTTCTTTTGATAAGCAGTGAGTGTTATCCCAGAAGAAATGCTGTTGCCTTGAGGTTGTTCTTCTTGTATGGGCTATACTGAAAAAAATGTAAGAAAACTTAAAAGAAAATGAGCTAATCAAAAATATGATTTAATAACACTAAATCAATTTGACTGCTTTAGGTTACAACATGAAAGCTATTTTCAAGTTTTAGGTCAAGTAGAATTATCCAAATACTATTGGTGTGAACGTAACGTACCTTGACCACTGCTGCGTATGGGTCTTCTGTTGGAACTGTTGAAAATATTTAAGATACATGTAGAAAATAGGGTGAATTTTCATTTTGTTGCCGACTCAAGTGTTCATTTCCTCTTCATAAATTGCTGTTACAACAATAACGGAAGAGATCTCATTTGTCATTCTTTTAAGTGAACCTGTAACCATCACCATTAGCGATAACATGTTGTTGTTTCCTGGCTTTGGTATTGACTTCTCAGTGCCAGAGATTTGATTCAGCAACTGTGAACTTTATTACATTCATTTGGAGGACAAGTATGTAGTGCTCTGTTTACATGCTCAATCAGAGGTCAGTGTTTTTGGGGACAGAGTGTTACAGCGTGTGTCTCAGGCCAGCTGTGGCATGTCTTATTGAGACTCGTCCCCATCTGTCCACTGTCACTTTAGACTGGATGTAAACAAAGGGGGTGGGGGTGTGGTGTTCATTGCCAGTGCCAGGCGAAAATCCGTAGTACAAGGGGGGGGGAACGGGGCACTGCAAAGTCATAGCTGGAAAAATATTGTGGGAAAGAAAGAATTTCTGAAAACAAGCCATTTGTTTATAATTGTCATTATATGCATGATACAAATAGTCCTAAATTGTCACCGTAAATGAGTTTCCTGTGGAAGCCCTTTTCCGCTTCAGAGAAATTGCAAGTTTGTTTAGAGTAATTGTGAATTTTTCTTGTCACAAATGCAACTATATAACATTTGTGACTTTTTTGTAATTGCGATTTCTCACAATTGCAACTTTTTGTCCTCATAAATGCACATTTGTTTCTCATAACTAAAACTTAATTTCTTATAATTGAAACTTTAGCACAACTGCAACTTTAAATATCACAACTGCAACATTTCACATAATTTAGACTTCATATTTCATAACTATGACTATTTCTTATAACTGCAGTTTTTTAAATAAGTGCAACTTTGTATCTCACAACATTGACTTTAAATCTCACAGCTGCCACTTTATTTCTCATAATTTAGTTTACTTTTAATAATTGTGAATTTATTTCTTATAAGTGCAACTTTTTTATAACAGAAACGTTGTATCTGACAGTTGCGACTTTATTTCTTAGAATTGAAAAATTATTTCTCATAATTGTGGCTTTATATTGCTTATGAAACTTGCAATGGCTTGTTTCAACAATTTATGTAATTTGGTATGTACTATTTCCTCACTGTGACTTTTGGTCATAACACATATTTATGTTTATCGTTGTAACTTATTTCTCCTAATTTCTAAAGTGTTATCTGCACGCTGCATACTTATCTGATCACCATTAGACTTTATCTCTCACAGTGTAGCATTATTTCTTGCAATATGACTATATCTCACAATTGCTACTTACAATATGACACTTCGCTATCTTCAAATCATTACTAGTTCTGCATGGGGGGCGGACTTTATGACTGCAACTTTATTTCTCATAATTACAACTGTGTATCTCACAATTGGCACAACAAATTAGTTCTCTATATGCATTTGTTTCTTACTTTGATTTAGCTCCCAATTACCTTTTTATTATTTTTTCGTCTGAGTGATTTAGAAAAACTAGTCTTTTTGGAGGGGGGGGGGGGGTTGTTCTTGGCAATTTGCTGAAAGCTATATATTGCATTTAGTTTGACAGATTCTTATTCAGCTGTTCCTGATTATCTGGATGTGATGCACACAGCCAAGCTTTTTGTGAACTGCTGCAACTGGAAAGCCGCCTGTCTCTGGAGTTTGGCTTCCCGCCCCGTTGAACAATGGAAATAATTAACAAGGAATTGTGAACCACAGTACCGTTTCTATTTAAACTCAGCTCTTCCATGGAAGTTGGCTCGTTCAGCTCACAGGAACACTTCAACTGCACAATATATAATCATGATATGATGTCAAGGTCACATCTTATTGGTTTTATGTTTTGCCCTTTTCTAGGTTACAGGTTGTATAATCCTGGTTATTATGTTACTTTTTGAATAGCTCATCAATTTTGAATGAACTATCTGTTATACGCACAGAAAAGGATGCGAGACATTTGATGCCAAACCAGTGGTGCCAAGATGTGAGTAAAAAAGCATGCCTATAATTGGGTCACATGAAGATCAATATGGAATAAAGAATCCTTGTCTCATCATGATTTTTATGGAGCATATTATGTCTTCATAAGCCTGGGCCTGATAACTATAAACAGACCAATTCCAAACCCTTTTCTAATCTAATCACACTATAACAATAATGAAAATGTGTTGTATAATAGACACTTGTATAATAGGTCAGCTCAGCGGTGTTCTGTATGATGGTAGGAAAATCGATTACTCAGTCAAATTATATAGGCCAGAGATATTTATAAAGTACCTATTTCCTTAATTTACATATAACTTTATTATTGCATTCATTTATCTGTTACATGAAAATCATTTAAACAGATACGTGGCAGTTATGATGCTTTAGAAATTAATGTTTGCATCAAGGATTTAAAATTTTTTATATTCAACAGTCTGAATACAGGAACACAGTTTCAAGGTTTGTGCAAGTTTAAAATTCAGTTTATTTTCAAAAGTGTGAAGCCATTCATTAGTTATTTTTCATGCTGTCATATCTGATATAAAGTTAATGTGTGATGTTTTACACAAATGCTGACAAAAATATTGTCATTGTTTTAAGCACTTGTTGACTAAACAGATGATTAAACCACCACCAACACATTTGTCATGATGGCATATTCAACAGAATTTCCCTTGGGAAAATATAATCACCGCTCATCTTCTGATGTTGCTTTTCATAACAGAATTTAACGAATCCATGGTTGTCAAACTCATGTACTGTATATGGTAAAACACAATCAATATCAGTAAGTAATTGATTAACTTACAAGTAATTTAAAAATAATAATGGAATGTTTTCTTAATGGTTCCATATCTATTTAAAATAAGATTTTTGGTGAGGATGACTTGCAAATGTGTGATGCTTCATTTGGTTTTTACAAGTGTCATATTCATTTTATAAGCAATTAGTTAATACTGAGTAACTTAAATTGTAGGTATATTGCCAGTTACTAGGGCTGCCCCCTAATAGTCAACTAATCATTAGTCGACCAGAAGAGGCTTGGTCGACAAAAATGTTATTAGTCGCAGAAAAAAAATCCACAGGTGAAGTCACGTATCAGTGCCAAGTACGGACAATCAGTATACCGCCAAGGTGACTATGGGATTAGAAGTACTTACCTCGGTGGCCGAACATCCAACCTCCCTAGTCAGTCCCGGAGACCTACACAGTTTGGCATTATCAATAGACTAATGTTAGTATTGGCAACTTTACATGGCCGCTCAATCTAATGTTAACCTAGAGCAGGGATCCTCAAATCTGGCCCACGAGATCCACTTTCCTGCAGAGAGGTGATGAGCTCTACCCTAATGCACCACACCTGAGCATCTATCATGCTTCAGACATTAGAAAGATCACAGGTAGCTGGTGAATTGAGGTCAGGTTGGTAGCAAAACGCTGGCAATCGCATTGGCCCTCCAGGAATAAAAGATTTAGGACCTGCCAATAGAGAAGGGCGTGCGCAATCTTTGGCTGTGTGGATGTGGGGCTGACAGTAACTCACTGTGCCATAATATGCGGCGCTGATGCGCTCATCTTACTACCTAAAATGCTTCGGAGCATTTTACGGTTAACAGATAGATCGGAATACTTGTGTTTTTTTGCGGAAGCTGTAAATGACTCACTTTCATTTGGGTGACGCCAATACAGCGCTTTGTAAAATAATACATCACATAAGTCTTAGCTCGTTCCGGCCGTCCGGTCCTTCTGGGTACTTTACACACACAAACTCTGTGTAAGGTATCCTTTCCATATACACATACCTTAAATACGAACATCTATAGATAGTGGGAGGTCGAGAGATGACGATCATGGGTTGCCGAGCTGCAAAGCAAAGCTGAAGCTGAAAACAAAGAAAGCAATAGTTTATCAAATTATTAAAATGTTAAAGCAGTCTCCTTACTGTTTTTCCCTGAAACATTCATAATCATTACTTCTGCCGGTACGCTGTGGCAAGCTTTATGCGTGTGCTTGAACGCTTATTAGGCTATGTAACACAATGAACGTCATTATAAATTGTGACCATTGTGTGGGGGTTTACTGACTCGTGACGATTTGTGGTTGGGTTTAGTCGACTAATGCTTCAAATGAACGACTAATAGTTGACCAGAAAAATCCCTAGTCGAGGGCAGCCCTACCAGTTGCTTTGTCTATTTTTACTGCAAAAATAGTTCCAAACAGAGTCAAAGCACACAAATCAACTGTTTTACATTTCTTGCTGCACCATGCAGGGGGTCCTATATCCATGTTCAGGGAGGAATCTATGGCATGATTGTGTCCATATATAACAACTGGTCTTGCTAATTGAAATAAAATCTCTATAAACTATGATCCTAAAAAACTGGACATAATCACACTAAATCCTTGATGCCCATGACACACACAAGTGCTTTGTTCCTGAATGAATAGGAGTTTTTGAACAATTTGAATGTGAATTAATTACTCAGTCACTTGTTTCATACTAAAGGTACTACATCATTTTTGGGAATATCGTCGTTGTATGATGATTACTTGACGTCACTCATAAAGGCAGTCACTGCTGTTCTAAGCCTAAACCTATTTGGCGCAAAGAAAAGAAACATCTTTTCTATTAGAATTATACCTAATTATATAGAATTATTTTTACTTGACAGACAGACGATTAGCATGGTTGCACAAACACTGCTTGGGAGGTCGCAGTAGACATTCATTCAGAATCCTTGAATAAATTCTGTAAAAAAAAATATATTCATTAAAAATGACAGATGATGATGAACGGAATATACGTAAATGTTGACATGTGACTGGACCTCAGCAGGGATTGCCCAAGCTATTCTTCACCAGAATATGGGATTTGCCCAACATTCTGGATAACTTGAATTTAACTGAACTTTTGGGAATATAGCTGTCTTGAAGTTTCAAGCCATCACAAACTGGCAAGTGTCCCAGAAATTGAGGGCCTAAAAAAATGTCAACTTTCCCTCAAATCAGCCATTAGAGGTTTTGAAATATGAAGGTTCAAAGGGTCTTGTTGCTAAAAATAAGAATCTCCATTTGTGTAACTGGAGGAACAGTAACAGATAACATGGATAATCTGACTAAATTAACCAAAATGAAGCTACTTTAATGAAAGTAATTTTAACTCGCTATTAGGAGTATAGATTATTTGGGTAAAAACTGCAGGTTGCCATTTTTGCTGTGTATTTTGCACTCTAACTTTTTTTTCTATCCCTAGGGGCTGTTATAAAATATATATGCATTTTTTTTTTCTGTATGGTGTGCATATATACGCAAAGCATATTCTCAGTATGCCGTTTTATGGCAATAGAGAATGCAACTTGCATTCAAAATCATTTGATGGGTTTTCAGTGAAGAACACCGGGGGTCTTTGCATAGAGCGGTGGTCTGCATTGAGTAGATCAATTTTCCTCAGTTTTCTGCAGAATCAAGCACTCCCGGAGGTACCTGGAAAGATAACAGGCCAACAAATGAAAATGGCCTCACCACAGGATGCTTTCATATAAAACGCCTAATTGGGAACATTGTAAAAACTGTGCAGGTTATGCACTGATATTTGTCTAAACGGCTTTAACACACAGCTAAAGCTTCAGGAAGCTGCTTTCATTCGAAGAAAGAATAAAAGAGTGATGCATATTTACACATGTATTTCCATCTCTATGACACAACCTATCATGTGACTGTCTGGCCAGTAAGGGCAAAAGGAGGCAATGGGTTTATCATGACACACCAATGAGTGATTGTCTTTATAGAGATCACATCACCAGTGTAGGCAGTTTTAATTTAACTTTCCTTTCCTCATTAATTTTTCCAATCATCTCATGAAATTGCAACAAGTATTTATAAAAATAATATAGCCTACTTTAAAAAAATATATATATATTTTTAAGTTTGAACTGATTGTAATGTTTTCAGGACAACTGCATGTTAATGCAAATAAATTAAAATGTATTATAGTTTCGAGTCAATTTAAATTAAATTAGCTGAATTTAAGAGTTTTTTTTGGCCCACTTAATTAATACTTAAGTTTATATGTAATTTCATAATTACTTATACTGTCTTTGAAATTTGGTTAAAGTGTACTGCTGAATGTACTGACAAACATTTATGGTAAACTAAAATATACTTTAATGTCATTTCTGTTAAAACTTGTATGCCATGTATTTAAATCTATTTGTAATTACATATTTGTAATGATGAAGTTGCAATTTAGTATATATTAAAATATTAAAATGATTAAACTTTAAATGTAATGTACATTTATAATTAGTCAACATATCAAAATAAGTGTAATTATTGAAAGCAGAACAAAAGATTATTAAAATATAAAAACTTAAAATTTCCTTTGTCATTATCACAAAGTGCACTTTTAAAAAATGTACTTAAGTGCATTAAATACAGACATGATTTAATTACACATAAGTGTCCTTTTACATAATATTATATTATCTGTATGGTTATTATAGTATTATAGTATATTATAGAATAGTTAAAAGTTAAAGTATAGTATAGTAAAACTAAATATACTTTTGCATTTTGAATTATACTACAAGTGCATATTCTATATGATTCTTTTTCACAGAGGATGTTAACTATGAAAGTCAGAAAGAGCTTTATTGCCAAGTATGTTTGCACACACAAGGAATTTGTTTTAGTGTCACAAGCTTCCAGTTCACACAAAAAAAAGTTGTAGGGACTCTGTAGTCTTCTGATGTCTGATTTTGTAGCTGAACCAAACTAGACAGTTATTGAAGTGCACAGAACAGACTCAATGACGGCTGAGTAGAACTGCTTCAGCAGTTACGGCTGGCAGGTTGAATTTCCTCATTGCGAAGGAAGTACAACCTTTGTTGGGCCTTTTTCACAATGGAGTCGATGTGAATGACCCACTTCAGGTCCTGAGAGATGGTGGTTCCCAGGAATCTGAATGACTCCACTGCAGCCACAGTGCTGTCCATGATGGTGAGTGGGGGGAGTGCAGGGGGGTTTTCCTGAAGTCAACTATCATCTCCAAAGTTTTGAGCGTGTTAAACTCCAGGTTGTTGAGACTGCACCAGACCGCCAGCTCTTTAAAACCCCTGCCTGCATCCTCGTCTCCGTCCTTGATGAGGCTGATGACTGTAGTGTCGTCTGCGAACTTAAGGAGCTTGACAGAGGGGTCAGTAGAGGTGCAGTCATATGTGTAGAGGGAGAAGAGCAGTGGGGAAAAGACGCAACCCTGAGGGGCGCCAGTGTTGGTGGTGCGGCTGTTTGACATGAATTTCCCCAGTCTCACTCGCTGTTGCCTATCTGTCGGAAAGCTGGTGATCCATTGACAGATAAAGCTAGGGACAGAGAGCTGGGTTAGTTTAGTCTGGAGGAGTGCTGGGATGATTGTACTGAAAGCAGAACTGAAGTCCACAAACAGGATCCTCACATACAGTAAATCCCTGTTTTGTCCAGATGTTGCAGGATGACGTGCAGTCCCATGTTGACTGATCATCCACGGACCCTGTGCTTGGTAAGAAAAACTCAGGGGGTTCCAGTGATGTCCTTCAGATAAGCCAACATCAAGCTCTCAAATGTCTTCATGACCACAGACGTTAGAGCCACAGTCTTAGTCATAAGTCCTGTTATCTTGGGTTTCTTTGGGACAGGGATGATGGTGGAGTGTTTGAAGCAGGAAGGGACTTCACACAACTCCAGAGATCAATTGAAGATCTGTGAAAAGAGGGGGGCCGTTTTCGACATGCTCGTGTCACACCATATGGCCTGGGTGCCTTTCTATCTTGTTTTTCTGAAGGGACCTGGCAATCATCAGTGCGGGGATGGTGTTTGTAGTTGGTGATGTCTTTAGGCCATTCTACACTGACGGCAGGGTCATTGGCGAAAACTGAGTTCTAGCGTTTTAGCGTAGTTCCTCTTGTCCACTAATCTCCGTATTCAGTGTGTTTCTGGCCTGATTGTACAAGACTCAGTCCTCCCTTCCTGAGGCGTCCTCTTTGGCCTGACGAAGTGACTGGTTTTGATGTAAACCATGGCTTTCATTGTGAATGTAAATGATACTGGTGGGATGCACAGTTTCACAGAAACGGATTGTATGATGTACCATTCCGTGAGCTCGTCCAGTCATTGGTGGAGCTTCAAAAACACATCCAATAACAGGCAGTCGAAACAGGCTTGTAAGCACGCTCTGTTGCGTTGGTCCATCTCTTGCAGTCTTTACTACAGGTTTAGCGATTAAAGTTTTTTCCTGTAAGGCGGTATAAGATGAACCAGGCAGTGGTCAGAAAGTCCTACAGCTGCTCTGGGCACGGAGCGATATGCATCCTTTATTGTGGAGTAACAATGGTCCAGTATATTACTATCTCTGGTGGGACATGTAAATGCTGTCTGTATTTTGGCAGTTCACGGGAGAGATTTGCTTTATTAAAGTGCCCGATAATGATTAAAACAGAGTCCGGGTGTTGTTGCTCTGTGTCTGTGATCTGATCAGCGAGTTTTTGTAAAGCTAAGCTCACGTGCGCTTGAGGTGGAATGTAAACACTCACGAGAATGAACGAGTGAAACTCCCACGGCGAATAGAATGGCTAACAGTAAATGAAAAGCGCTTCTAGATCGGAACAGCACATCCTCTTTAACGCTGTTACATCTGTACACCACCTTTCGTTGATGTAGAAACATGTCCCATCGCCACGCGATTCTGCATTGCGGTCCGCTCTGAACAGCTGTAAGCTCGGCAGATTTAGCGTGCTGTCCGGTGTGGCGTCATTCAGCCAGGTTTCCGTGAAACACAGAGCAGCAGAGTGTGAAAAATCCTTATTTGTCTGGGAGAGCAGAAGAAGTTCGTCCATTTTGTTGGGTAGAGAGTGGAGATTCGCCAGATGGATGCTAGGTAGCGCCATTCTAAATCCGCGCTGTCTGAGCTTCACGAGCGCACCGGCTCGCTTCCCACGCTTGCGCGTCCTAAAGCGTTTGATCAGCGCTTCTGCTCCGCCAACTACTATGTTCAGCAAAACATCCGAATAGACGAAAACCGGTAAAAGATTGTGTGGTGTGTACTGCCGAATGTTCAGCAGTTCATCCCTGGTAAAACTGATTGTGTTTGACAAACAAAAACAGGAAAAACGAACAAAAACTGGACAGCCAAACACTGAGGTGGCTGTCTGCGGCGCCATCTTGGACATCAAACTGTTTAACTTAAGGACATCAACTGCAGCGCCTGACCGAGGCGGCTGGTCTCATTTTGCTCTCGCGGTACTTTGATGGATGTGATCGTAAGGCGGCTGCAGTACCGATCAAAGTCGGACAAATGTTCTAACCAGAATGCATTGCTTTTTTCAGGCAGCAGCTGATCTTTGCGGCGCCGCATGAATTCGAACAAGCCTTTTAATTTAATAATAAAAGTAACTTCATAATAATAATAGGGCTAATAAAATTAAGAATGTAATAGGCCTACATTAATTGGAATAGACAAATCCTCTTAATATTGCCAATAAGTGATTTTTTGACAATATCTCAGGCTATCGTCGATACAAGAACATTGTTATGTCGTTTGGGCTGTCTTGTTGAGTGCAGTGGCACTGAGAACATTATATTTCACACACTTAAATCTCTTTTATTTTCCATATGTAATAGGATTAGTCCAACGAATCGTTCGGATTGTAATGCGTACCAAACCGAAAGCCTCGTACCGAACGGTTCAATGCGAATACGTGTAATAATAATATATATCTATATAGATGATATATATATATATACGAGTTCTGGCATGAAAATCTAAAGGGCGCAGTCCGATAGGTCTAGCTCAACTGACCTGCGGTGACATCATTGTCACATGGCAGCTGATTTGTTCTCTCCTGTATCGGTAGCCAGTGAGCTTGCTGCTCAACATTCAAATACTTGTCTAGTGCTTGCCATAGGAGTTGCAGCGCACTTCAGAAACCCTCCATCTTCCCCAGCTCCACCTGTCTAGATCTGCTATGAGGTGATTCATGTATGCTATATGGGGGTTATCATATGTGTTATATGTGCAGCAGCAATATTTCCTACATACTCACAGCAGCATGTCTGTAGATGTACTGGCAGTAGCAAGTCTCGGTACTTGCTCTGCCGCAGCAGCAGTGTAGCAGATCCATTCAGCGTAGCAGATCTATTTAATGTCTAGATTAATTAGACATTCATGTCTAATGTTATACATTAACATTGTCATGTACATTAACATGCCAATCCCTCCGAGAGTTGCAGGACAGAAAGATATATATCTATATATATTCTTATATATATATATAGTACACTCAACTCGTACCTCTTAAATTCTTCATCCATTTAATGTTTAATAAAATTGGTAGAAGTAGACAGAAATACACAGGCATTGTTAATTAGGTGGGGGTGTTGTGGTGTAACAGGTAAAGATCTAGACTAGGCTAATATCTAAAAAAGGTATGATCACCACTATGCTCTTGCTCAAGAACTTACCTCAGCTTATCTAGGGGACTGTCCTCATATGGTGTTACTTCAGATAATGCGTCATGTAAATTACTAACTAATTTTTAGTTTTGAATTGATTCGCTCAGCTTTAAACACCTAATCTTGTAAAGTGAAAATAGTTGCATTTATATTGGTACAGTTTAATATCAGAAGTTATTTTAAAGATCTTGTGTTATCAGATTATTGTGTTATCTATGGGTACATTAAAAAGTAAACGAGAGTTAACAACCTCGTGAAAAAGATGTGCAACTAAATTTATTGATGTGCACTTGGTGTGAACTTGAAATCTTAAGAGTATATATATACTATATATTATATATATACAACTGGCTGTTCAGATAAAATCAAAATACACTTAAGTATATAGAGTACACTTTCATGACTGTGTGTCTTGACACAATTATGTAGCCTACACTTTCAAACGTTCTCTTTGTAATAATGTCAAATTAAAAGATTTACTTTGAAGTACATTTTAAAATGCCATATTTTATAATCTTTCACTGTGCTTTAAAGAAGTACACTTATTTTGATGTGTTGACTAACATACTACACTAGTCAACAGTTGAAGTGGATCAAAACATTTCATCAAAGTTGAACTAGTTGAAGTCAAACCTAAACAAAATGTGTTCTTGTCTTAGGACAACTTTGATTAACTTTTTTGATCCACATTAAATGTTGACTACTATAATTGTAACTGTAATGCGTTATAACGTTTAAAGTTAATATATCGTAAATGTATTAAATTGCAACTTTGTCATTACAAATGTGACTTAAATATGACATGCATACAAGTTTAACCATATTTTAAATGCTATAGAAGTAAAATTACACATAAACCTGAGTCTTACTTAAGTGGCTTAGAAAAGCACTCTTAAGTTAAAAAGCACAAATGAATTTAAAACTGCATTGATTAAAATTGTAAAAAGTGTAGTGCTTGTAATTTTAAATGATTGTAAATTTAAATGAAGTTTATTTGATAACATTTAAAGTTAATGTTTTTTAAATGTATTCATTTGCAACTACATCATTACAAATACATAATTACAAATATACATTATATTTAAATACATGACATATAAGATTCAATTGAAATTACATTAACCATTACTGTACTGGTTAATGTATACATACATATTACTGTATGTATACATAATTGCTGTATGTATGTGTTTGTAGATAAATAGATGGATAGATGATATACTTAAGTCCTACTTGAATTAATAAAAAAGCGCTCTTAAGTTAAACTAATTGAATAATAAGTACTCTTATATGTATGTATGTACTTTTTCACAAGGAAAGCCCAGTCTATCTATCTTCAGACAACAACAACACAGGATGTTTTGCATCTTCTTAATGGTCCACCCCTTTGCCCTTTTTCTGTCTGTAAAGAGACTATCACACAGCCCATTTCCCCCTCTGTAAATTCCCCATTGCAAAAGATGGGACGAATGCAGCGCTCCGTCAAACAGAGCAACGGTTTAACGTAACAATCCCCTGTGAGATTTAGCCGGAGCGCTGTGACCCTCTCTGATGAGTAACACACGAGGCTGAGAGCGAGATGGTGACAGACACTGTCCTGACAACGAATGACTGTGTGAGGTTAGATCACAATCTCAATGGATTTCCTGAACCAAGATGTGTTTGACCAACAACAGTTGGCAAGCTAGCTAGCAGAGATGATTAATTCAGTTGACAGACAACATCTAAACACAAAACAAAACAGCTCACTGATCGACTTTGACTGATGGCTTGTGTGAGAGCTTGTTTCTGTGTGACATGTCACATCCTCCCTGTGGTCAGCACTTAAAACTCCATTGGGGGGTGATGAAATCAGAGATTATTATTAATAAAAAGATGATATGGATGTCAAATGTCAATGCTCTGACTAATAATTACAGTTAAAAAGACAGTTAGGGATTTCGTTGCAAAACACAAACTTGCCCATATGATGAAATGTATAATTTACATCAAGAAGGTCAGTAGTCAGATAAGATTTAAAAAAAAAATGTTTTTTTTAATAGAAGAAGTGTTTATAGCTCACAAACGCTGTATTTAATTTGATCAAAACTACTGTAAAAGGTCATTATTTCCATGATAGTTTAAGATTATGTACAGCATCATTACTCTAGGTTCAGAAATATTCCTAAATAAATAAATACCATACATACATACATACTATACGTCCTATGACCCAACGACTTTGAAGAGTAGCCATCTTTGGCAGGCAAGTTGTCAAGATGTTATATAATCCAAGTTTCACATAGGTTTATATATTGTATGTAATTCTTATATTATTATTATAATATTAGATAAAAACGTGAACAATTAATTACAGGTGTTAGAGGCAGAATCATTTGACATTTTATCAGAATATTTGATATTTTTTTGAGTTTCCGAATGTTTTACATTTATTTTTGATAATAAACAATAAGGATTATATTATATTATAATATTATCTAAATTATATTTTCTAGACATTTTCATAGCCGATTTACTACTATACTACTCAATTATACTGTAAATTAAAAATCCAATTTGCAAATGTATTTTTTATATTTATTTCTTTATTAGTATTTTATTTTGTGTTTTATAAGACCACAGCAGTGGAAATAGGGTGTTATTTGAGTGGTTATTAAATCAGCTTTCAGTGTGTTTTTCAAGCAACAGTCCTTCTGGACCTAGTGGAAATTCTTCTCAGGTTCTATAGCACACTATAGTAAGCCTGTCACCAAGACAAAAAAAAAGGAGGCCTGGCAGCCTCTTGAAACCACTAGAGAGCAGCAGAGTGCTACTATATGATCTCTATAGCAATTAATCAACATTTCCTTCAGAATTGCTTGGAATAGACTGAAATATGGTTCAAATTAGAGAAACGTTGAAATAATAACACAAGCAACAAAAATATCAACAATATTGTACTTTTCGTACATTTTAAACCCATGACCCTCGCTGACACGGATGTCTTTGATTTGTCAAATTTAGTCTTGCTTTAAGTAGAGAACAAGCAAAAAATATAAAACAGCATGCATGAGTCAGAGAAATCCTTGACAATAAATGTAAGAAGCTATATGTGAAATGTCTTGTTTATAAATGTGAGGTGTCAGCTCAATTAATTTGAGCTTGACAGCTCCATTGCTTTATCTTCAGGGAAGGACAATCTGATGTAATGAAGAACAGTGGCTTTACTGCTCATCTGAAAACTTGGATTTAATGATTGTATCAATTACATTATATTCATAGAGGTTCTCAAATGATTGCTCATGTAGACACTGCCCTTCATCACGGGCCTTCAGCGGATTGTGTGAATTAGATTCAGAGCTCAGTGAGATCTCTGCCTACGCTCTGGCATGTTAATGAAACAGCCCCCCCCCATGTGAGGACAGGAGGTAGCCTGTTCTTCTAGATTTCTTTTGTACTACTGCTCGACAAGACATATAAAACAATTCAGTTATATGATCATATATGAATATACACACTCAAAAAAAAAAAAAGTAATTATTTGGACTAAAATTCAATTAACACATTAAATACATACCTTGTGTGATGTGATTTTTTTTTTTTTTTTATTAAAATCGGATTGGAAAAAAAAGAAAACCTAATAAAAGTAGACCCTCACGGACATACCATTAACAAGCATTTGGGGTAAATGTCATTAGTTTACTGTACTTAAGTTTCTAAATTAAAATAAAGAAAAAAAAAAAAATAAAAAAATTTTGGCTTACTTTGCACTTTAAATATCAAGATATTTAGCAAGCAGTGTGGGGGTTAATATATTTACAAGTTAACTCAAGTTAAGTAATCAGATTACTTTTTTCAAGTAACGAGTAAAGTAACGCATTACTTTTTAATTTACAGAATATCTGAGTTACTTTTTCAAATAAATAACACAAGTTACTTTTTTTTCCAATTTATTGACTGCCAGCTCTCCTGTCCCCATGTTGAGAGAAATCAGATGTTACTGTAGTTCTAGATTAAATGTGAATGTGCATTAATTCATCTCACTCACCAAAAAAAAAAAAAAAAAACAACACACCGATTCCAGTATTCCTTTCAAAGATGGAAGAAAATAATGCAACCTCAGAAGAATATGACGCAAACCTGCAAATAATTAAATGTTAAACAACACAAAAATATCCTTTATGTATTTAATCCCATTCTTTTAACCAATTTCTTTGCTTCTGACCTTTGATGATTCAGTTCAACCATACTAATAAGCACAAATTACTCTAGACGAACATTTGTGTGTCTTTTTTACTGCTGAAGTGTGTTGAAATTACTTGAAAATGTGAAAAGGCTTTTATATTTGCCAAAAATATAACTTTTTTATTTTAAAAACAAACAAGCAAGCCCTGTCCAAATTTAAAAAGTAACGCAAAAGTAACATAACACATTACATTCCATAAAAAAATAAAAAAAAAAGTAACTAAGTAAACATAATATTAGTTACTTTTTTCTTGGAGGTTTTTTTTTTTTTTTTATTTTTTAGGGGTTAAATGCAATATTTGTAATGCAGTTGTTATACTTTTAAAAAGAAAACTTTCCCCAAAACTGTAGCAAGTTATGTACTCTAACTTGAACTACTCCTCCAAAAAAAAAAAAAAAAAAAAAAAAAAAAAAAAAAAAAAAGCTGGTACACTTTCAAAAGGTACCTTATTTACCCCTAAAGGGTGCATTTTAGTACCTTAAAGTTACATATTAGTACCTAAAGTGCACATGGTAGATATTAGGCTACCTTATGAAAAGATAGTGACAGCTTTTTCTACTTTTTCTGAGCGTGTACTTTTTTGAATAAGTAGCTAAATACTCTTTACACCTCTACATTTGTAAAGAATAGTGCAATTACTCATTACATGTTGCATGTCACCTAACTTATTTCTGAGGTTTATTTCTGCTACAAAAGAAGCGATATCGCCATCTACAGAGTAGTTACTACACAGAAAAAAAGCCTATTGGGCTTAATCACTCACTGTATATGGATCCCACATGAATCAGTTAAACAAATAAAATGTGTTCACACAAATTCAAAATTATGAAATGAAACCATTTTAGCAGTAGCACATATTAGCATGCTAAATGCTAAGTATTAAACACTCCTTGAAAAAAACAACAACAAAAACGTGTTCTTCACATCCACAGCATAAGGAAATGCTCTACTCTTCTTCACAATTTTAACCCAGTGTAACTTAAACGGTTACGCTTATTCAACATAATCGAATATTAAACACTATTAAACACTATCCCAGTCTCCCTCTTTTCTCATCTGCTCAAAGGCACAATGTGTAAGATTTTTTTTATTAAAATATCCAAAAACCACTAGAACAGTGTTATATATTTTGCTGACTTGTGTACTTACATTATCCCAAATGTTTCGAAGAATGTTTAAATCCAGAGGGGAGGAAAAAAAATAATAAGCAATTTTAACTAGTGACACAGAGCGTGTCCATAGTGTCGCTGCCAAATGAATCATTATTTTCCCCACCCTCGATTTCCGGTCTTGTTTTGTAGAAAACATGGAAACACCAAAGACGCTTTAATATGTTGTGCGTTTTATTAGACAGGTGACGACTGCACAGAGTAGCATTTTAACAGAACTTTCATTTTTTTAATGCATCTAGTATGATAAAACCGCGCTGCTTTACCCCACATACGCACGACCGGAAGGAGCGGAAGGAGCGGAAGCGGCCCCCCCCACCCCTTTTTTCTTTTTTATTTTTTCAAAGTCTGTGGCAATAAAATAAATTTTTTTTGTTTTATTTATGTTTTTTTTTTTTAAAGAAAAAAATTAAAAAGCTCTGCTGCTTTCGAGCCGAGTTTGTTCCACGCTCTTCCGCGCTGCGTTTTTTTTTTTCGCTTTGAACGGGGCTCGTTTTTCAGCCGCACCCTTTGCTTCATTTTTCTTACTTACATTTAAATTTTTAATAAATCATTAGCTCATCCATGAACATGATTTCTGCCCGAGTCCCATTGGATTGCTTCGGCTGTGGGAATGAAGACCACAACTCCCATGATTCCACACTCAGCCACGGCGTCATTCAAAAAAAAACAACTACGCCTTTGTCTCTTGGTTTTATTTTGAATACGCGCCCTCAAGCGGCGAAAATTACATATTGTGCCTTTAAAAACACATTAAATAACGCTTCATTTCATAATTTTTACTCTCCTCATTAAGCCCCAAGGAAAGCATGCTGGGAACTACAGTTTCAGCAAAAAACATTTTTGAGCACTTGATCGGCCCACATATTTTTTGCCCTAAATAATTGAATCTAGCAGTTTGCACATTTTAGAGAATTACATTAACTGAAAGCAAAGAAATCAAGTTTAGAAGAGAAACACAATTTATTTGTCTATCAAAAAACATGATGGACAATAGTTTTTCAGTGTAGATCTTGTGATCTTTTTGTCAACAAGGCTATACTTTACGCGAATGCGATATCATTAGCTAGCTGCCGAATCGCAGGTGTTTCATATATGATGAGGATATGGCTCTGCAGCCAATGATGAGGCCAAAACCAGCACGTCCAGTCCAAGTAGGCGTTGACATTTTTTTGTTTTTTTGTTTTTTTTTTTTTTTTTTTTTTTTTTTTTTTTTTTTTTTTTTTTTTTTTTTTTATTTTTTTTTTTTGAAAGTTTTAAAAAATTTTTTTTATAAATTTAAATTTAATATTTAACTTAAAGGAGGTCCTATTATGCGGTTAACACGTTTGGTTCAACTTTAGTTAGTCTGTATTGTTGCTGGTTTGAGGGGCCAATATATTAAAAAAAGATCTGCAAAGGTTACAAAGCTCAAAGGAGCTTTTCAAAAGGGAGATATTTTATTTAACAGAAATCACTTTTTAAAAAAACTACAACGAACGACTCGTTTGAACTACAACACATATTTTCCGGGATTTTTGATATCACAAATATCGACGAATGGGACGAGACCTGGTTGAGCTGCTCTAGAAAAGGCAATGAGTGTTATCACTATGTCGGAGACACACTAGTTTCCCCAAGGCAGACGAACTTAGAGCGGTTACAACCAAACAAATTCATCCGGGCGTTCTTTTTTTTTTGGTAAATAATCGCACTCAAATGATTTGATTTTTTTGATGCAATATTTTACACTGCAAGCTGGCAGTTGGGGCATGACATTTACAATTACAATTGAGGTGTTTCAAACTAAATTTGACTGGCCTCTCCACACAAATCAGTAGTTTCCATTGATTTTTACTGGCCTAGTTCTCTAGGCCCTCTAGTGTTAAATATAGTTTTTGTAAAGGAACGTTTTGCGTGTTAGAAACCGTCTTGAACTTGTAGAAAATTTTTTTACGTGGTCTTATTTCATTCATATGAACTCTGGCAAGTACAGTTGTGTAAAAAATATACTTTTAAGATAACACTACAAGGGCACATTCGTTAAACTCTTTTTCACAAGAGAATGCAAAAAGAAGAGGGAAAGAGAAGCGACGTTTAGGGGCTAACTAAATGTTTAACTAAAGCAGAATATTAGAATCAATCTTTACACCTGATTAGCCTGTACCCCAAAAATCAACAAAGCTTCTTCCAACTTTAAATGGTTGAATATTCATTGAAATAGGACTTTCCAGGGTTTATAGTGCTATAATCAGGTCCCCTGGTGCATCTACCAACCAAGTGGGAAACTGTTGAAAAAAAAGATAACCCCCAGTAACTTCGGTTTTGGGGAAACCTTTTTTCTGCAGTGTCTGAGAAAACACTGAGGTGCGTCTGGTGAATTTTGCTTATCCCCCCTTTGGTTTTCAGGATGGGGTGATTGAAGGTGGCTTCGTTTGGTTTGGGGGACGTTGCAAAAAGGGATCCATTTTTTTTATATATTACCGCCCTTTAATCGTAAGTTACACCCACAGCGCCCATCGATTGTGAATTTGCAAGTGACCACGGCCTCTTGTCCAGCTCTTAATTTTGTTTTTTGCCCATTGGGGCAAAAAGTTTGAGCAAATGCCATGGCGAAACTGTTCTGTCTTTGGCTGCACAGACGAGCACAGAACACTGTTTAGAGTCCCCGCCTCAGAGGAGACAAGAGAGCAGTGAGAAGGTATGGTGGTGAGAGAGCAGTGGATTTATTGATTTATTTACTGTATATTGCTGCGGCCACACAGATCTAAAATAAACAAGCAAATTATTTCCCAGCTGTTTACCTCCCCTCCCGACCCATAACCGACTGTTTTTTTTGTTGACTCATGTGGGCTTGTTTTTAACGGAACAAAAACTTGTGTATTTGGTGATGAGGTAGTGGGAGTCTTGGGGGTGGATGTCTTGGTTGCCGTGTGGTAATGCGGGTGTGATTGAATTAGTTAGTACTCGCATCAGTGATAGGCGCTTTCTCTCCCGTTGTGTTTGGATCGTCGTGCGCTCAGAAAGTTGGGGGGGGGTGTTTTTTGTTTTTTTAGTTGAAACTTTTTTTTTCTTTTCCCTTTTGTTTTTTTTTTTTTTTTTTTCAATATGAATGAAAAACTGAAACCCGGATGGGGGGTCTTTGCGCAGGAGAAAAAGTCATCTATCGAGGGAGGGAATAATTCTAATATGGACAAAGCGTCTCATTTTCAGTTTGAATTCAAGTTCATGGAGACCACACCTCCCCCTAAACGGTTTCATTTGAACGGGATCCGTTGTCGACTTCGTCGAGAAACAGCTGCAGTCGGATCTTCTTTTTTTTTTTTTTTTTTTTTTTTTTTTTTTTTTTTGTTTTTTTTTTGTTTTTTTTACCAATTCGCGGAACATGAATCGTTGGTGCGATTGGGAACCCGGAATTTAAAAGGTTCATTTGTTGAAAAGAATAGACGTTCGTTTTCTTGAAAACTCAGACACCGCTTCTCGCGTTGTCAGAAGCTAATAAAGCACGTGAATTATTTATTATAAAACAAGATAAGATATGTTTATGAAATGTAGTGAAGGAAAAATGACGATCCTCTGTATGCTTGGATGTCGGGTGAAGAGTAAAAGTAAAGTGTACCAAAATATAAAAAAGTACTCCCGTAAAGTTAGAGATTACTTGAAAAAAAAAAAAAAAAAAAAAAACAAAAAAAAAAAACCCCCTTGGAAAAAAAAAACAAAAAATGGATTTACTTTTTGTTTTTTTTTTTTTTTTTTTTTTTTTTATTTTTTTTTTTTTTTTTTTTTTTTTTTTTTTTTTTTTTTTTTTTTTTTTTTTTTTTTTTTTTTTTTTTTTTTTTTTTTCTTTTTTTTTTATTTTTTTTTTTTTTTTTTTTTTTTTTTTTTTTATTTTTTTTTTTTTATTTTTTTTTTGTTTTTTTTTTTTTTTTTTTTTTAAGTTTTATTATTTTTTTTTTTTTTTCTTTTTTCTTTACGATAACCGAAGTAAATAAACAATCATAACTCACGTTCCTGTCCACCACTGATGATTTCAGCGCGATAAACATGATGATCAGAACCAAAACAGATGTTTTTTAGCAGGTACGAGCTGTAATGGCACAGCTTGTTATTAGAAACAAAAAAAAAAAAAAAAACGGGGCGGGGAGCAAGCAGCTCATTTGCTTTTTTTTTTTTTTTTTTTTTTTCTTTTTTTTTTTTAAAGAGACATGGCCACGGGAAAAAAACACGCGTGTTTTCTGCTTCCACCTCAAAAAAATAGGGCATTTTTCTCAAAATGATAAATAAAAATTTTTTGAATCGGGGTGGGTAGTGTGAGGTTGAAACTTCACAGATACATTCTGGGGACACCAGAGACTTATATTACATATTGTAAAAAGGGGCACAATATGTCTCCTTTAATAGTATTAAACACCAACAAGTCCCCCTTTTCTCATCTTGCTCAAAAACACATACATTAACACTTAATTGCAACATATTCTCTCCCCATTCAGTCCCATACTGGGATCTACAAATCCCTTGCCTGAAAGAACCAAAATTACTCATGTTGTCCCGGCGCAAACACATTCATTTAAAACTGACTGCTTGTAATGAAATTAGCTTGTAACAAAAAAAATCAAGAAATGTTGCATTAGCTCATTTGAATTAAGTAGATTGAGCAAGCAGCAACAAAAATCAATGTTTTGAGTGACAGTATTTATTGTATATTTCACACTTGTAAAACCACATTTTCTTACTGATAGATGAAGGCCATATAAAAGACCCATAAACCCATTCACACACACACACACAGATATATTAGACTTTCCTGTCATTTGATCTTTGATGATGATATGTCTCCTTTATTGCAGAACATCATTAAAGAGAGTTTTAATTCAGCCCTGAATACTAATAACAACCTTTGTCTGAATGATCAAATGCAGAGTAGGTTTATTTTCCATTACATCGTACACATTAACAGTTACATTATGTTTCTATGTGGGTGGTACACTGAACAATTTAATCCGAAGCCTCAGATGAACTTGATGTGCATCCCACAACACAAACAAAAAGCAGTGATTGAGTGAATCACTGTTGCTTGCAATGCAGATTGTGCAACACACGTTAATGCAGCGCGAAACATATGTTTCTTTACAAGAATACAACAAAAAAAATAAGAAATGAAGACTTAAACAGGTTAATAAAATACACTTACAAAACATTTCATGTGTGTATTGTGACTCAGCACTTGGAAAGTGAGGCCCATTAAAGAGTGAATTTGTACTGATTGCTGCTTTGCATTAATAACAGTTTGATTGCATGCAGTGAAATCAGTGACTAAATGATGAAAGTGCTGACATTGAGAAAGGGATCATTTTTTAAATGAACCACTTGACCATCAGCCTACAGAGTGGCCCGGGATAGTGACGTGACCATTGGTTTTATTATTTAAACAGAACAACTCTCTCAGCAGAGATGAGAATGAGGTGGAAAGTGCTTCTTCATTAAACCCGCAAACATTACTGTCAGTCTGAGTGTCAAAAGCATTTGGTAATTGTAATAGTGGAGGATCTGAGCTGGATAATTAATACATACTCAACCTGCACAGGACCAATAAGTATATAGATGTTGGCGTAGTGATTTTCACCTTATAATTCAACCCAGGGGCATAGCCATCTTCTCTTTTTTTGGTTCAGAAGAGTTGGGGGGGACAGCAGACATGTTATATACGTTACTATATATAAAAAAAAAAGTAGAATTAAAAACAAAATATATATATATATATATATTACAATAAAACATTTCTGTAATCTATATAACCTACCGGTCAACAGTTTTTGAACAGTAAGATTTTAAATGTTTTATAAAGAAAAAAAACTAAGAAGCCTCTTCTGCTCACCAAGTCTGCATTTTATTTGATCCAAAGT
Source organism: Sinocyclocheilus anophthalmus (assembly GCA_018155175.1). Lineage (NCBI taxonomy): Eukaryota > Metazoa > Chordata > Actinopteri > Cypriniformes > Cyprinidae > Sinocyclocheilus > Sinocyclocheilus anophthalmus. The sequence continues at coordinate 181,338 of JADLZN010003163.1, read as the reverse complement.
ACAGCAAAAACATTAATGTTGTGAAATATTTTTACTATTTTAAAATAACTGCTTTCTATTTCAATATATATTAAAATGTAATGTATTGCTGTGATCAAAGCTTAATTTTCAGCATCATTACTTCAGTCTTGTGTCACATGATCTTCAGAAATCATTTTAAGATGCCGATTTGCTGCTCAAGAAACCTTTTTAAATTATTATTATTATTAATGTTTTTTTGAGCAGCAAATTCAGGATATCAGAACGAGTTCTGAAGGATAGTGTGACGTTGGAGTAATGGATGCAAAAAAAAAAAAAAAAAAAAAAATTGCTTTTGATTTATCAAATAAAAAAAAAAATAAAAAAACAAAAAAAAAATTTTTTCAAAAAATAAAAAATAAAAAACAAGAAAAAAACAAAATCACTATGAATTAAATTTTTAAAACTATATATTCATATAGAAAACAGTTATTTGAAATAGCCTAGTAATAATATTTCAAAAATGTACTGTTTTGCTGTTTACTTGGATCAAATAAATGCAGGCTTGGTGAAAAGAAGAGACTTCTTTAAAAAACATTAAAAATATTACTGTTCGAAAACTTTTGACTGGTAGTGTATGTCAACTTTATTTTTTCTCTCATTTCTAGCTTTTAATTGGCTTAGAAATCAGATAACAGCTGGACAATAACCAATAATAATGATTTGTTTTTATACTACAAACACTTTTTTATCACATAATAAGGCAGAATAGTTTCAATACTGCAATAAAATTGGCGGATGTCATGTTAGTACGGCATTGTTCCATATTAACTTTATTACCTAGAGATGAACTTGACAACACAAAATAAACACATTATTGCGCCAATCGTATGTTTTTTTAATGTCTTCATGTTTTCCCAAACATTCTGGTTTTTGGGAAAAAACTGTTTTCATCAGCAATTAGATGGACATTTTGCCATATTAGGAATTTCCTAATATGCTTATGAGTATGAAAAATGAAACATACCCACTACTGCACGGAATGTTTAGGGTCTGTTGGATGGAATGTTCCACTAGCCTTATTTGGGTTCAGATTTGCTTTGTTAAAACATCAGATCATTCACAGACCTATTGGTTCTCTTTTAAATTTTTATTTGAACTCTTAATTTTTTATTCAGCACGGCTCCCCTTTGAAATTTGAAAAATCTATCGAACACGTCGTTTCCCCGAGAAAAAAAAATGTTTTTACTTTTTTGGGGGACGGAAATTCCGTTTTTTGTTTTTTTTATGTTACTGATATTCTTTTTTTAAAACCGTGGGGGGGAACAGCCACCCACCGCGTCCCCGCTGTGAAATCCCTTTAGCCTTTGCGTCCCTCCCACCCCTTACGCCCCCACTTGACCCTCAACCTTTAATGTTAGGGCTACTGCCTCCATGTTACATTCCTCTCGTGTGGACAGATGTGAGTGCTAGTCCCTGTGATTTTTATAGCCTATAATTAACAATGTGATTTGATTACATTTTGTGATTTGGGTGTATTTATAACAAGGAAACAAGGGCATTTGTCTTAGAATGGAGTAGTTAACACCTAGGCAGTGGTTGTAGTGTTCACATTAATTTAATTGAACAATTTGTTTTGTTTATGTTTATTGAGAGAAAACAAATAAAAATAAAATGACATTAGAATGAAAAAAAATATTAAAAAATTAAACAAAAATTACGAGGTTAAATAAACTTCTGAACAAGTTGTTTTAAGCACTAAAATCTGCTAAAATTACTATTAAAACACAATAAAAATTCTGAAAAATAAAAAAAAAAAATGAAAAGAAATACTAAATATTATAAAAAAATGAAATAAGTTAAAAATTTAATAAACAAATTTATTTGCTAAAGAAATAATAAAAAACAAATGACCTAAAAACTTAAACTTTTAAAATTTTTTTGTTTTGTAAAAAATGGAACTTTAAAATGGTTGGTTGGTGGGTGTTGAAAAATAAAATAAATTGAAATGATGGATAGTATAGAAAACTAATACTAAATTAAACATGGTTGTTTTTTAAACTAGATTTTAAAAAATATTTTTTACAATCTGCCAGTGACCCCATATGTCCATATGAATGTAAAAATGTGCGAAACGGGCAACACTTTCTTCCTTTTAAAAATGAAATATAAAACATTTTAAAAATCATTTAAAAAAATTGTACTTTTACAAAAAAAAAAATTTGTTACAAAAACATTTAAAAAACAAAAACCTAATAATAAAAAATTACAAAACAAAATTCAACATTTAAACAAATTTTTTTTTTTTTGTTTTTTTTTTTTTGTTTTTTTTTTTTTTTTTTTTTTTGTTTTTTTTTTTTTTTTTTTTTTTTTTTTTTTTTTTTTTTTTTTTTTTTTTTATTTTTTTTTTTTTGTTTTTTTTTTTTGTTTTTATAAAAACCAAAACCAAAAAACTGAAAAATTTTTTTTTTCTAAAAAAAATGGTTAATTCAAAAAGTATTTTAAATACTATAATATTGAATATGTGCATATTTAAAAAAAATTATAATAATAATAATTCTTATTATTATTATTAATTTTAAATAGATAGGGAATGTCATTAATGGCCACGTGTATGCTCCCCGTTAGTTCCGTTGTGTCCCTTTATGTTCCCTTCCTGGTTCCTCGGGTATCTCGGTACTCTGCGTCTCCTCGTTCCTCGCCCTCCGTGCTCCTCACAAGTAGCGAAGCCGTTGACCCCCCCCCCCCCCCCCCACCCCTCAGAATTTTTTACAGACCAACCAAAAAAGTGAGCGCGTGTTCTCATCCATGTTTCTTTTCCATTTTTGAAAGTTTTTTGGTTTTCCTATCTCTCTCTGCGACCATGGAATTAGCCATTCGGTTCTCCGCTCTATCCCACAGGGATCTTCCCTTCATAGAGTTCGCCTGGGAATTCTGCGGGGTCGCCGCTTACCTAACGGCGTGGGGTTTTTTTTTTTTTTTTTTTTGAATTTGATTTCGTTTTTTGTCCATAATGTAAACTCTTGTTTGTTGTTTTTATTTTTTTTTCTTGGGGTTCCATTTACGATCATCGCCCCGGGGGAACCTCCCAGACAACACTGGACTGAGCTTGGAGGTTGGCGGAAGGGATTCCTCGAATGTGTCTGGAGATTCGCTAGTAGGATCTTTGTTTCCCCGATCCCCAGACCAGCTCGCCGTCAGGTGTCCGCTGGACCGCCCGCTGACTTCAAGCCCGCTCGGGCCTGACGCTGACCTCAGTCCACGCCCCCACACCTCTTTGGACATGGCGCTAACTTTCCAGAGTTTTCTCGGGCTATTAATACTTTTTTACCCAGAATCCACTCCCCCCCAGGAACGTTTCTCCTCCTCCCTAGTTCCTCCTCCCTCCTCTTCTGTTTTCATCCCCTCTGCTGTGGCCCTGTCAGCTCGCCATCGTCCCCTGAGTTCTCCTTCGTTCGCCCGGCTGGTCCCGTCCATTCAAGGCCCCCCTCTTCATCTCCTGGATTCCCTCGAGTTAGGGCCCAGGCCCTGCAACAACAGAGACCCTTCCAGTTGGCATGTAACCCCGCTCCTCTCTCAGGAGCACAAAGGCCCCAGAGATTTATTTCCAATTTCACCAAGAGAACAACAAAAATTTTTTTTTTTTTGGAGGGGGGCATATGCCCGTGGCGGCCGAGCTAGCTAAGGTCATGGAGGATCCACCATGGCCTCCTGAGTCCCCTGCTCCGCCATGGCAACCTGAACTGCCTGCTCCGGCCATGGCACTCTGAGCTACCTGGATCCGCCCTGGAGGCCTTCCCAGGCCCTGTCTCTGACACCAAAAACCCAGGGGCCGCCACCCCCATTTGGGGAGGGGTGGGAGGTTAAGGTCAACATGTTATTTTGTTCCCGTTTTAGTTCCTGTTTGTCCTTTATTTGGTCCTTCCTGTTCCTGGCCCCATTTAGTTCTATTAGTTCCAGGTTTTTCTCATTATTAGTTATCCTCCTCACCTGTCTGCCCCTCGTTATCTGCCCAATTTAGTTCTACCCCTTTCTGTTCTCCCTTGTCTGGAATTGTTGATGTCAACCCCTGCTACATGTGTTTTCCTGTTTCCCTGGATGTTATTAAAAGTCTATAAGTTTGAATTCAACACTGCGTCTCCTCATTCCTCGCTCCATGCCTTGTAGCGAGCCGTGACATATAAAAAAATATTTATTAATATTATTTTTCAAAAAGCAAAAAAATATAAAATTAATGACCAATGGACAAGAAAATTACAAGATAATAACCACCTCTTTCAACCCAAATAATTACAAAACACGTTGCAACATCTAAGCAAACAACCTTGGCCAAACATTCCAGAACACTTTGCAATTATCGCGTTGAGATTTGCACAGGTAAGCACTACTGAATGTGAAATTCTATTTTGTTGTGTTCGTCTTTTTTTAATATGGTTAAAAATTTTAGACAATGGTAAATGTTATTAACCAAAGGCCCTAATAATTAACAAACAGTGTAATAATTTATTTCAGCAACATAAATGATCCATGTTTGATGGCCGCAAGGACGAGAGAACATTTTGCAAAAACTGGGCTAAGGGAAATCCGCTGGGGGGACTGCTGCAACCACAATTATATGCGAGTGTGTGTTTTAATGTTGTTCTCGGTTGATTGAGAGAGCCGCTCAGTGGGTGGAGCTGTAGTCGTATTTCTCTCAGCGCTTTATGGCCGCAGTGAAACGCAGGTTGTAAATGCATCTCAAATGAGGCTTCACGCTTAGACAAAGGTTTTTCTCGGAGGACAAACAAGGGTGTCTGAGCATCTTGTCAGATGAAGGGTGGGTTATGGGAGTCTAAATGAGATCATGTCACCTTGAATCTATCACTGTGTAAATTTGCCCTCTATATAGGATAATGTGACCCAGGCTGAGTTGAGTTTCTGTTTGGACAATTGGGTGGAAATCAGAGGATTACTGAAGACCCTATCTATATATAATTTCAATAATAACATATATTTCATTGCACTCCACCGTTACAACATGCTGTATATTTAGCATATATTTTTTTTTAAACTACAGTTTCAATAGGTTTTTATCTATCTATCTATTCATCTATCTATCTATCTATCTATCTATTCTTTCATTTTTGCAGTACAGTTTTTTTGATTATAGTCTCATTAGTATTTTAAGACACCATATTAGTTCATATTAGAGTTTGTCAAAATGTTTTTTTTGGTGTTAAAAATGGTGTTAAAAATGTTTCTTAATTAATAAAATAAAAATAACAAGTTATAAAATAAAATAAACATTAGTCAAGTTGTCTATCACGACTAGTAATAATGTCAAACTAAATAGTTACCATCAGGTCTTATGGGAGAACAATTTACTTAACTAATGAAAAACTTCAAAATTGACAAAAGTGACTTAACACCAACAAGCAGTCAAAGACCTAAGATTGCATTTCTAATGGCATGACCAGCAATCTTTATAAACATTTTGAATTTACTGTATATATATCACTTTTCTCAATGCATATCTAATCTTTTAACTTCTAAAGCAAAAGCTGCATATTAAGCAAAATAAGTGATTGAACCTTGAAGCGATTGATTTGAAATGCTCTAAAAAACCTCAGAAAAACCACTCTTTCATTGCCAAGTTTAATGTTTCACTAATAAGAATAAAAGTGTTTAGCACAAACAAACAGTGTGTAAAATCATATATAAAATATTATACAATATCAACAATTTGTAAATATTTTTTTCCTGTATTCACTGAATTCTCTTTGTAATCCACACTTTTCTAACAGCATCTGCCATCTTTGATTTATTCTGCTCACAGAGCTTGATGCAGTCTATTCTGAGATCCTCTTCTCTGCTAAGCAGACATGTGCTGTTGCCTTGGAATTAAACCAAAATCAGGTATATCTGGAGGCAGTGTAACTATGCTTTATAATTATGCTGCCTACCTTTTGGAACAGTCTTCGCATCAGGTGTGTGTCCGTGAGGAGGCTGCTCACTAGATTTGGGAACAGCGCGTTGGTGCCAAAGCAGTTTTTCAGAGAATCGTGCTGGCGAGCAAGCAAAGGACGATAAAGGCAAGGAAAAACCAGCTATGATGGGTACTTCGTCAGATAATCGTGTCATTAAATCAGATGACTGAACTAATTTGTAAAAAAAAATACACACAACTCAGACATATACGACTTTTGGCTCATTTTACAATATGCCTACTAATTAGGAAAAGAAATGATAGCCGTGCTGGGAGAGATTTTTTTCAAGTGGCAAAGCATGGCAAAATGGCTCGCTGCTGTCTCTCAAGACAAATTTGTCTCAATTTCTCCATCAAAGCCTCAAAGCGTCCTGACAGGCCTATTAGAGCGCCACCCTCAATCCCAATGACTGTGTACGTGGAGCGAGAAAGAGTGCCAGAAGAAGACTCGTGAACACCTGAATTAAGAATAATGAGGACCGAACCGGACTGAGACATCGTTTCATCTCAAACCTCCATCAGCGTGAGCAAACTCAACTTTAGATAAAAGACTATATTACACAGTTTAACCTATGGCTTCTGTAGGTTTGCACTTCAACATGCAATACTCGAGATTCAGTTAAACGAGGTGTCACACTGATTATGTTTGAATTGCTATTGGGGGAGATTTATATTTTGGCAGACACCATAGTTCATTCAACCAAGTTTCTAAGTGAATTAATGGTGACAGTCTGGCAGCAGACATGATAGATTTTGTCATTAATTTGATTCTGAGCTTGGTGTGGGGTTCTCGCTTTCATCTGAAGACTGTGAGGAGAGCTTTGAGCTCAAAATACCTTTGAGACAGACTCTGCTCTCTACAATAAACCATTCAAAATGTCTTTACAAACCTTATGAAAATAAAGTGACCTTAAATGTATTGAATGTGCACTTTGTAGTATAATTCAAATCTTAAAAGTAGATTTTTTTAAAAACTTAAATAAAATAAATAAAAGGCCACTTAAGTGAACCACTTAAGAGAATACACTTTCATGACTGTATTTCTTACACTTAGTTACAATTTTAAAAAGTAAACTTATTTGTCAAAAATAAATGCTTTACTTTCAAAGTACATTTTAAATATTTTTTTTAATAATCTTTTGTTATGTTTTAAAGAAGTGCGCTTTTCATAACACTTGTTTTGACATACTAAAGCACATGTAAAGTATGTCATTATAAGTTATTATAAACATAGTGTTATTCAATAATACGTTTAAAGTTAATATATTTTAATGTACTAAATAGCAACTTCACCATTACAAATGTGAAATTACAGGCATATTTAAAGCTGCAGTCCGTAACTTTTTCTCTTTTTTTTGGTAAAAAATTATACAAAATCAATTTTTGAGCAATTACATAACCAGCCAGTGTTCAAAACTATCTCCTTATTTTAGCTCTATTCACAATGGTAATCTTATAATAACGTTTTCTAATTTGAGTGGTACTGGTAGGTTTCCGCGGGAAATTCGAGCATTGCGCTGCGTCATTACGTCACATCTGTAAACATAAAGAAGCTGTCCCAGCTTGTATGGATGCTGCAGATGGCGGATCGTTTATAGCCTTTTCTCACAGCAGTTGGAATAATTAAACTTATCATTTTGATGGCAGATTGTAATCCAGAAAGGTTTATTTGTTTATGAAACACAAGTGACTGAAATTAGATTATATTCCAGTTTTAAATGCGCATCTGATTACAGATAGCCCACATGGGATTACACAAGATTTGTATTTTAAAGAGATCCAGTTCTAAGGAAACATAATTTGCTTTTTGGGTTTAAAGAATTTCTTAATGAAAGCCGAATGGTATGACAATTAGAGATTAGACTGTGCAGAAATTGAAATCTACACGTTAATACACTATACTCATAGTCACTAATGCTGAAGTTGTTAACAATAACAATTTGAGTACAAAGTATAACAGTAATAATAATTTGCACGGTTTGATATGGGCTAACCGATCGTTAGATTTAATCACCGTTGGTAGCGTGATTTATTGATTTAAATACAGTACATGAAGTTCAATAGAATACCATTAGAATTTGAGTATATTTTAGTTTATAAATGCTTGATAGTACATTCTGCAGTACACAATATTTCACAGACAATAAAATCAGTTATGAAATTACATATAAAGATATACTTAAGTCCTTCTTAACTGGGTCAAAAACACTCTAAAGCTCAGCTAATTGAATTTAATATAAATTAAATAAACTATACAACTATACATTTAAACTATACATGTTAATTTAATTGCAATTAACATAAAATTAAGTGTCCAAGAACATCGATTGTTTCCTTAAGAAGAAATCTTTTTAAAAGTATGCTAAATTGTTCTTCTTTTTTTGTCAGGGAATGTACTAATAGACTTTAATATTTATAGAACTTCATTTAGATGACATAGTAAATGAAAATTCCTGTTCAGCCACATTTTGTTGAAGGAATATATATTGAAGAATGTTACTGCTGCCCTTTTTTATTTTATTTATTATTTTGCCTTATTTTTTCTGTTCTGTGTGATTTCTGGAGACTTATTTAACTTATTTAACAGTTAAAATGTTTCTGTCACTTTACTCAAACCTCAACTTTAAAATGTTAAACTAAAGGCAAATTTCTGTCATTATTCAATTATTATTTCATGTTTTGTTTTTTTTTAAATGTGAGACTGATGGGTCTAAAACATCCAATGCAACAGCAAATGATCAAAAATGATAAAGATTTGTACATTTCTAAAACTGCATACACATGTACTGTGTTTTAGATGCTGAACAACATAAATTTCACACAAAACTACTGTACGGCTTCAATAGCGAATGTATGTGCACCAGTTATTCTGACTGTTTTTATAAAACTTTTGAAGAAAGAAAGGGTATATTGGATATGTTGTTGTTGTTGCAGGTTGATTTGATAGAAAGCTCAGTGGTATTTCTCATCTTCTAGAGGCCACCTCACACCACCTGCCCAAGCTGATCTCGACCCGCGTCTGACCCTCTGGCCCTTCAATCAAACACACAGCTTTCCTCAAGCAGCAAGAGAGCAAAACCAACTAACGATGTACTCATGTTTTAATCAAATCCAAATGCTATTACATATGGTAACATTAGATGTAACATTAAGACCATTCACTTCAAATGTGTTGCTTCTTGTTTGTCATATATCAGGTTTACATTATAAATTATATATATATATTATATATATATATATAGATATATATAGATACATATATATCTTACACACAGTGCATTCAGAAAGTATTCAGACCCCCTTCCCTTTTTTCAATTTTGTTATGTTGCAGCCTGATCCTACAATTGTTTAAATTAATTTTGTTTTCTCATTAATCTACCCTCCGTAGAGCGCTATTCATCAGATCATTCGACTTAAGCGACAGTCATCGATTTGTGTGCAGCTTATAGTGCGGCGAGTGACGCAACGCTCATTCCCTTATCTCAGGGAACCAAGATTATGTCAGTAAGGCAAGGCAAGTTTATTTGTATAGCACGTTTCATACACAATGGTATTCAAAGTGCTTTACATAAAAGGAATAAAATAAAAACAATAATCACAACAATAAAAACAAGGAATTTAAAAACTTTGAAAATTATTAAAAAAAAAATTGATTTAAGAGGTTTAAAATGAATTTAAGAAAACGATTATACATATAATATAGTGCAATCAGTTTGGACATCGCATCGTGCTCATTCAATAAATGCACAGCTAAACAGATGAGTTTTGAGTCTGCATTTAAATGTGACTAATGTTTTAGCACATCTGATCTCTTCTGGAAGCTGATTCCAACTGCGGGTGGCATAATAACTAAAAGCACATTCCCCTTGTTTTGTGTGAACCCTTGGTATTTCTAAATGACTCGATCCTAATGATCTGAGTGGACTGTTAGGTTTATATTCAGTGAACATACCTGCTATGTATTTAGGTCCTAGGCCATTGAGTGATTTATAAACGAGTAAAAGTACTTTAAAATCAATCCTAAATATAACTGGAAGCCAGTGTAAGGACCTGAGGACTGGTGTAATATGCTCAGATTTTCTGGTTCTAGTCAGAATTCTGGCAGCAGCGTTCTGTAACCGGAGCGTTCCCTTTTGAACGGTCACTCTCCTACGCTAACTGGTACCGCATCCAATCACGCCGTGCTATGAGCAGATACAGAACGACCTGCTCTGCAAGCCCAGTCTCGGAGCACTAATAAGGACCCCCTAAAAACCTGGGCACAGTGTGCCCCAAGCTAGTAGCTGAGAAGCACAAATACAACCAGCTTCGGCCAAAAGGGGGGGAATAATGGCAATTTAAACAGAAAGAAGGCATTGTAAGCCTTCAAGGCTATTGCATCAACAATCCAATGAGAAAGTCACTGCTTTGTGGCCGGCAGTCCTTTATGGCAGCCTCCAAAGCAAACAAAAAGCTGCTCTGACTGTCTGAACAGGCTAGAGCACTCTAGATATACTCTCAGAGACCTTAGTGGACAGAGCAGGTTCTGACCCTGCTCACCATCAGTAGCGGGGAGTTCCAATAGGGAGATCACCTAAGCTCTGAACGGAGTCGAGAGCACCTTAGGAACATATCCATGTCTTGGTTTCAGGACGACTTTACAATTGTTAGATCCAAACTCAAGACAAGATGCGCTGAATGACAGCGCTTGCAAGTCACCCATTTGCTTAACCGACGTCAAAGCTAGGAGGAGGGCCGTTTTAAGCAATAGGGGCTGCATGTCACCGAACTGAGCGGCTCTAATGGGGGTCCCCGTAGGGCCCGTAGGACTTTAGACAAGTCCCCAGACGGCACAGTCTGAGGGCGCGGAGGGTTCAGCCTCCGTGCACCTTTCAAGAACTTAACGACTAGGTCGTTTCTGCCGATCGATTGGCCACCTTCGAGATAAGTCCGCTGCGATGCGCACATAACACTTTGAGTGTGGAAGGGGTAAGCCCCTTATCCAACAGCTCCTGCAAAAAGGTTAGCACGTGGAACACATCACATGATACCGGGTCCAAACTCCGTGTGGAACACCAGTTAAAAAAGACTGACCTTTTAGGCTGTAAAGATGCCCTTGCGCTCTTGCCTCCAAAATGGTATTGTTTACTCTCACTGGGAGCTGGTTAGGCTCTCGTCAAGGCACCATACATGGAGGACCCACAGCTCCGGCCGGGGATGCCAAATCATGCCTTTCGCCTGTGAGAGAAGGTCCCTCCTCAGCAGAATGGCCCATGGGGCTGCTACTGAGAGATGCACTAGCTCCGGGAACCAAACCTGGTTCCTCCAGAGCGGGGCCACTAGGAGGAGGGAGCACTCTGTCTCTCCCTGACCCACCTGATGACCTGAGGAATCAGGGCGATCGGGGGAAAAGTGTTAAGGTGAGCACTGGGCCAATCGTGGGACAGAGCATCTCGCTGTATCGAGAAGTATGTTGGGCAGTGAGAGTTGTCTTCGGAGGCGAAGAGGTCAACCTCTGCCTTCCTGAAGACTGACCAGATTTTTTGAACCATTTGAGGATGTAGCGCCCATTCGCCCGGGGCTACCTTGCCTCTGGACAGCATATCTGCACCAAGGTTCAATCTGCCCAGCATGTGAACCGCCCTTAATGAGAGGAGTTCTGTCCGTGCCCAAAGGAGGAGACGACGAGCCATCCTGTATAGAGTGCGTGACCTGAGACCGCCTTGGTGATTGATGTAGGCCACCACCGTCATGCTGTCCGACTGGCCTAAGACGTGGTGCCGCTTTAAGGCCAGTAGGAAGGTTTTTCGGGCTAAGAAAACTGCCAACATCTATGCAGTTGATATGCAGGCACTGCTCCGGGACTTACCAGGAGCCGAACGTCAGATTGTCCTCCAACAGGGTGCCCCAACCTGAGTTGGAAGCATCCGTTGTGACTATTTTCCTCTTGTAGGTCAGCCCTAACCTCATTCCTGCTTGAAGCAGGCGAGAGTTCTTCCTGGGGGACACAACCTTGATGCAGCGGTGGTCTACCCTGATAGGAAGCCGCCCCAGGCGCTAAGCATGGGATGGAATGTAGGCTTTGAGCCAAAACAGAAGGGCCTGTGAAGCAGGCCCAGAGGAATTACAGAGGCAGCAGCCGCCATAAGGCAGAGTAACCTCTGAAAAACCTTCAGGGGACGCGTCGTCCCCGGTTTGAGAGATGCTGCTAATCGCTGAATGGTCAGGGATCGCTCCGGCGTAATCAATGCCTGCATTTGGACAGAGTCTAAAATTGTTCCCAGAAAGACAGCTCGCTGTCTGGGCAACAGGTGACTCTTGTGCAGGTTGATAAGCAACCCGAGGCGCTCTAAGTGGCTAACTTGAGTAACAGCTCTCTGTGAGCAGCCAACTCCTGTTCTGATCTGGCTTGAACCAGCCAATTGTCAAGGTAGTTCAAAACGCAGATTCCCATCTGCCTCAGGACGGAAAGAGCCACGTCTACACACTTCGTAAAAGTGCGCGGGACCAGAGACAGTCCAAATGGAAGGACTGCATATTAATAGGCCACTCCCTCGAACGCGAATCTCAAGAACGGTCTGTGACGGAGGGCTATGTGGATGTGAAAGTATGCATCTTTCAGATCCACTGTCAAAAACCAGTCCTTGGGCAAATGTGCGCGAGAATCTGTTTGATAGTTAACATCTTGGACAACCGGCGCATATGTGAGCGGTCCAGATGTCTAAGATCCAAAATTATCCTGAAACAGCCTGACTTGCTGTTCGCTGGGGGGCACTATTTCCACAGCACCTTTTGCAAGCAATGTCTGCACTTCTTGTCAGAGAACAAGAGCTTTTCCTAACAGAAGTTTGCATAACACCTCTGAAACGTGGTGGCCTGCGAGCGAACTGAAGCGAGTAACCTCGTTGGATTGTGTTTAGAACCCAACTCGACCCGTCCGGTATGGTTGCCAAGGCCGATAGTCGGGATGCGAGAGGATCTATTTTGCAAATGAAGGCTTGCCTGAATTCATGAGTGAGAGAGTGTGAAGAGGAAATTTACTCTTTGATCCACTATCACAGCAGTAAAATATTCAGGTCTACACTGCACCTGTAGGGCGTGACCCGCAGAGAACAAAACTCCATCGCTCAGAGGTGTTTGGAGGGATGGAGGATGAAAGAGAGCTGTTTTTGAGGGAGTTCCGGCCGAGGTGAGAACTAATACTCTCCTCTTCCTCTCTGCAAAGTTTGCTTTGCTAGACTCAAATGCTCTCACAATGAGAGAAGCCAGCCCTCATGAGCGCAGCGTCAGCGTGGGCGTGGTCCATATGCTTCTAGTCCGAAGCTGTCAATGATAATAATCATTGGTGACAGCATTCCCTTTTAATCCACCTAAAAAGATCAAACCACTCATTAGATGAGGGGTGCTGATGATCTTCACGTGTAAACACACTGGCAGATCAAAGTGCAGCGTGCATCCGCCTAAAAGCCGTTTGTGCAGACGAGGGCGCTAATCCTCATGTGTAAACACACTGGTGGATCAGAGCGCTGCGGGGAGAGTGAAACGCGCTGCTGGCATGTGATCACTCAAACCCGGTTGCTCAGCCCCGCGACTTCACTTTTTCTTCCTCCGAGGCAACTGGGAGGACAGAACGTGAGAGCGGGAGGGGCGGTGCCGTCTTCATTAAAGAAGGCAACCGCGAGAGAGCAGAGCGAGACACACACACTCTCATAGTGAGAGTAGACTGTGTCCGTGAGTGCAGCCTCAGCGTGGGCGTGTCCCAGGCATGCAGCACACTCAGATCAAAGCTGTCAGCGATATGAAATCATTAGTGACAGCCTTCCACTCCAATCCACCTAGAAGGCTTGAGCAACTCGATGTAATGAGGGGCAGTTTTTTTTCCTCACGTGTAAAACACGCTGGGAGATCAAGTGTCGGGAGAGTGAGCGTGCAAGCTCATTGCTGGCATGATATCACTCAAACCTGGTTGCTCAGCTCCGTAACTTCACCGTTTCCTTCTCCGAGCTCGCTGAGAGAAGAGAAATGGGAGAGCGGTCTGCCTTCATCAAAGAAGGCGTGAGCAGAGAAGAGCGAGATTCATGCTTTCAAAGTGAAAGAATCCTGTCTTTGTGAGAGCAGCCTCAGCGACGCACACACAAATGCAATGCTGTCAGCGATATGAAATCATTGGTGACAGCGTTCTACTCTGATCCGCCCAGAAGGATGGAGCCGCTCGGTGTAACGAGGGGCGTTAATCCTTATGTGTAAACACACTGGCGGATCAAAGTACTTGCAGGGAGCTGCCCAGATAGGCGACGCACTCACTGCCATTCTGCATCATGCACTGGATCCCCGCCCAAGTCACACTCGCGGCGCGACATTTGAAACAACGTCGCTAGGAAATTTGCTCAGAAATTTGCTCTTTTAAGTGCCGGATGGCCACAGGAGAAAGCTTCTTGCTTCTTCCACTGCTGGGGCTTGTTCTATGGCGGCGAGCTGCAGGCTGAGCTTCTTCCTTCTTCGGCTTCTTGATTGCAGAGTCAGTGAAGAGATGATCCTTGTCGCTGAAGGATCTGATGAATGGCGCTCTGATCCGACTTATATAGGGGTCGGCTCCGCCCTTTCTGTCAGGCTAAAGCGCCATTGGTTTGTGCAGCTACACAAACGTGAACAAATCAGCCTTCAGTACAGAGTAAAACAGGAGTTTTCCCCATAGCATTATACGCAACGGGAGAGACCGTTTGAAAGGGAACTGAAATATCCCATTTACATAAGTATTCAGACCCTTTGCAACAACACTTGAAATTTAGCTCAGGTGCCTCCCATTTCTCTTGATCATTGCTGAGATATTTCTACACCTTGATTGGAGTCAACCTGTGGTAAATTAAATTGATTGGACATGATTTGGAAAGGCACACACCTCTCAAAGGCCTCACAGCTGACATCGCCTATCAGAGCTAAAACCAACACTGTAAAAAAAAATCTGTAATTTTTACAAAATAATTTTGGCAGCTGTGGTTGCCAGAATAATTTTGTAAAAATACAGAAAAACTGTAAACACATTTACGGCCAAAAACGGCAAATTTTACAGTATAAAACTGTCATTTACAAACAAGAACATTTGAATGTAAACCAGTAAATTCAACAACGCACACTGCTATTTAAATCTGTTTTGTACCTTTAACATATACTGACAACTACCATAATAATGCAGGTGGTAAAATAGAAAGCCACAGGAAGAATCAAAGCTCATCACAAGCAGATTCGCCACAAGCAGAAGTATATACTAAAATATAAAAGGTGCACAGAGTCATTCATGCAAAAACAAAACACCATCATGGTAACACACATAATACTTAAATTAAGGGGGCATAACACACAGTTTCACCCAATCTCATGTTGATCTTGAGTACCTATAGAGTAGTATAGCATTGTTCATAGCTCCAAAGATTCTTTAGTTTTGTCATATTTATAAAATAAAGATACAGCTTTACGATTCTCTCCGAAAACAGCCAAGCTCCTGGAGGCACGCCGTGGGCGGAGCTAAAGATTGACGAGCACTTGGGTGCCTAATGCCAACAAAACAGACATTTGATGCCGTTTCGCTTACCGTCTGCATTTCTGAATCATGACCGGGATCTTTTATATTTGGGACTGCTCCATCTTTCAGTATCAAACAAAGTGTAAATACAGCACCGAACTGGGCCTTGTTTATAAAACGTCGTCAACAAACACAGACAGGGAATCTCCGGATGCGCCCTGAAACAACAAACTATCCTCTGTTAACATAAACTCGTTTCTTTAGGCCATCTGAACGAATTTATCTTTCCCTACACCAAAAACACACTTCTTTGGATTGAGACATCTTCCTGTCCTGAGCAAGTCCCGGGCGCGCTGCCGCCGTATTAAGCGCGTGATGGCGCGTCTCGCTCTCACGCTGGACGATCTGCGCGGGCGCGCCTCTGGAGAAATGCCCATATAAGTAGTTCCACCCTTGTCTACGTCATGAATAGCCACGACCGAAAAAAATTCTCAATAAACTTGTACGAACCCGGAAGTATCTATTTTTGGCACAGAAATACTCCGTCCTACTTCCAATTGTTTTTTTGAACTTTGTCCATGCTTATCATAGAACCAACTCTTTAACCGTGTACACTCTGAAATGCATGAAAAAGCATTATACCCCCGCCCTTTAAAATAATGCAATAACATTCATTAAACAACAGAAGATGTACATACGCCATATTTACATAACTGCTAACAAAAACTAGTAAAATGATTATTTAAAGAAAATACTTTCAAATGTGGAGTGTCACGCAGGGAATTCTGGGAATATCAGTTTACAGTTTTTGACTGTAAATTATACATTGATTTGTTTTTTTTACTTCTAAAAACTGTCAAATTAACACCATTTTACTGTAAAATTACATGCAATGCCTGGTTAGCTATTTTACAGTATTTCCCTGTATATAGTACGGGAACTTAATGTTAACCTACTAACAGTTTTTTCCCGTAGCGTTTTTACAAAAATGTACAGTTAAAATTACACTTATTTTTTACAGTGAAGCCATGGGTCAATAACTGCCTGCAGCTCAAGACAGGATTATCTAGGCACGATCTGGGGAGGGTAAAAAAATGGCCTGCTGCAAACTGACGTTCCCAGAGCACAGTGATCTTCCATAAGTCTCAAACCGGAAAGAATGTTGGCTCACTCAGGACGCTCCAGATCTGTCCTCATACCAAGAAATTGATGGAGAAGTGCCGTGTCTAGACTGGTACCAAGATCTTGATGGTCACTCTAGTTGAGCTCCATGGTCTTATGTGGAGATAGGAGAAACCTACAGTGACAAACATCACTGCAACACTCCACCGGTCTGGGCTTTATGTCGGAGTGGCCAGATTCAATCTTCTCCTCAGTGAAGACACACTTGGAATTTGCAAAACAGCACATAAAGGACCCTCAGACTCTGAGAAACAAGATTATCTGGTCTGATGAACCTAAATTCTAAGCATCTGTTTGAAGGAAACCAGCTCTGCTCATCACCTGCAGAGTACCATCCCAAAAGTAAAGTGTGCTGGTAGCAGCCTCATGCTGTGGGGCTGTTTTTCAGCGGCAGGGTCTGAGGGACTCATCAGAGTAGAAGAAAACCTCAATGCACCAAAATATTGAGGTAGCCTTAATGAAAACCTAGTCCAGAGCATTCAGATCCTCAGACTGGGCAGAAGGTTCACCTTCCAGCATGACAATGACCCTAAGCACATAGTCAAGGCAACACAGGAGTGGCTTAGGGATAACTCTGTGAATGTCCTAGAGTGGCCCAGCCAGAGCCCTGACTTGAACCCTATCGAACATCTCTGGAGAGACCTGAAAATGGCTGTTCACCGACGGTCCCCATTCACCCTGAGCAAGCTTGAGAGGATTTGCAAAGAAGAATGACAGAAACTCCCCCAATCCAGGTGTGCAAAGCTTGTTGCGTCATACCCAAAAAGACTTGAGGCTGTAATTGCTGCCAAAGGTGCTTCAAACTAGTCTGAGTAAAGGTGATATTTCATTTTTTTTTCTTTTTTAATAATTTAGAGACATTTTCTAAATTCTGTTTTCACTTTGTCTTATGAGTACAGAGTGTAAGATTATTAGAGAAAAAAAAAGAATTGAACATGTATATCATTCGCAACATACAAAATTGAAAAGTTAAGGGGTTCTAACACTTTCTTCTGACTTCCACTGTGTGTGTGTATGTATGTATATATATATATATTGTATATATATATATTATATATATTATAGAATATATATTATACTTAACAAGCAGGAAATAGTAATAATTAAAAAAATGATAAAAATGCATAGTGATCGGTTACAACGAACAGTTGGCTCTGGTTTTGAAATATACTTATTTTATAATATATATTGTACATACTATCATCATTTATATTTATTATTTTAAACTATTTAAATACTTTTTATTTAATCACACCACACACACAACACACACACACTCACACACACCACACCCACACACACACACCACACCACACACACACACTCTCTCTCACACAAACACAATAATAATATAAATGATTTAAGATCATTTAAATTGTTGGTCATTTTAATGAATTTGATTATCAAAATAAATGAATATACAAAATCTAAACCGATGCTCATGCTTTCTATTAGTGTTACAACTCAAACCACCTGCTGTTACAACCCACCTGGTAAAGTGGCTGGAATAACAGCACTTTGCATTTGACATTAAATTCCACAGTTTAGGGATCTGGAGATTACGTTGTAGATTTTTTAATTACTTTAATTTGTAGATAATATGGAAACAACACATACAAGAAAGCTATGCCAAGTCTTACAGATGTTGAAAGAAAATGTGTTGCATTGCTTGTTTCCAACGCGATCGGCTATGGAGCAGTAAATTGTGCGATTATTTATCACCAGGTTTTGAAAGCTATGACTTCCAATGTCTCGGTGGACTGCACAGATGCTGACATGGACACTTTTTTACATGTCCCTTAATTGCAAAGCTGTCCCCTCTTGTTTCCTTTAGGTGCAGTTGTGTGGATATCTGATTTATGTAGTGGTGTTTGTGTGTTGTTATTTTTTAATGAGTTTTTCATAAACTAAAATTCCCCGAGGCTACTGCTGGTGAGCATTTGAATCGCCTACAGTTTTACTCTACGCTGATAACAGATAACATGCTGCTGCTGTTTTACAATCAAAGATTCCATTCAAATTATCTTTAATAAGATTATTAAATATTCTCTTCTTGGCTTGCACAGTGCTCAAAAGCAATGCTCATTTTTTATTCCATTGTAAGTTTGACTTTTATCTTTTGTTGTAGCCAGTGTTATTGTTGAATATAATAAGTGCTCTAGTCAGAGGAAGCTGCATAATTCCTCCAGTGGAGGTTCTAATGGTATGCTGTTTGATGGGGCGTAATGGTCTGTTGGTGTGAGTAATGTGTAAATAACATCCTTTTGCTTGGTTTTCGTCATTACTTTCAGTATTGTATCATTCTGAAGAAGAAAGAAAAGAGACGAGGATGAAAATCCTGATGTTTCATGCTGGGATGAATTCTCTTGAGGGTGTTTCTACAATTGTTCTGAATTCACATGCATGATGGTAAAGCAGCAAAAACATTTTCAAATTGCAGTGACTACCAGTCAAAAGTTTGGACAACTTATGAACTCAAAAACTAAAAACGTGTAATGCCAGGACCAGCTGGAACCTAAACACAGTTTTACCAAGAAGGACATTGATTGTGTTTATGGCCATTGATAAGCAAGTAATCTACTACTGGCTAAACAACAGCAACTCTTACTTGCACACTTAATGCTGGTGACTTATTCTGATCTTCAAGTGTAAAAAGATGGACATAAAATTGTATTGAATGACATTAGCTCACAAATCTGACTTGTGATGCATACTGTGCTTGTTCATTTATTATGGCGCTTTCGGCTCGGCACGGCTCGGCTCGGCTCGGTTTGCGTTTCCACTGCAGTTTAGTACCGCTTTAGAGTGGGCGGGATTATTCACATGTCGTTATAGTTGCTCCCCCGGGGCCCTACTTCCGTGATTCTTTGAAAAACGTTTTCATTCCGCGTCACCCCATCAAGCTCTCGCTGGATCCACTCCTCTGCTATCAATGAGAGGAAAGTCTGTACTTCCTCAACAGACAACGAAACAAAAAAGGTGCGCTCGTTCAAAACAGTTGCGTTCGATCCTTGATTTAAAGTCCCCCTGTAGTGAAAATCAAGTTTTTTATGCTGTTTATTTGTCTATGTGGTGTTTTTAATATGCTTTTAGACAAACCATGTGCCAATCTATTAATCAACACCATTGCTGTGTATTTTCTCCTTAAAACTGTAGTTTCCCAAAGGCTGACCCAGAAATATGGTTTGAAACAGCCCTCGGTTTGCTACGTCACAAACCAATAACCAATCACGTCAAGGGATCAATTCCTATCACAAGCATGCAAAATATACCAACACCAGCACAAAACCAAAAATAAATTAAAGCAAAAACCCATGAAGCTGTGGTTTAATGTGAGTTTAGAACCGCTAACTTGCATTATAATCCGTGGCAACAGTGTAAAAGTAGCCCGGAGTCAGACGCACTTCTCCCGCAGCTGCGTCTGCACTTCACACGCGTATGCTCGCGGGCGCGAATTAACAATCACAAACGGCTGCATTCGAGTCTTCAAGGCATTTTAGGACACAACATCGTCAAGTAAGTAACTTTAACGAATGTTACAGTATTGACTGTAGTTGTCCGCTAGTAAAAAGATGGTTTTATCAGTCATTATCCGTGTATGGCATTGTTTTGCGGTTACTACAGTTCATTGCTCAGAGCTGGACTCATTTGCAATTCATAGTCCGCGATAGTCAATGATGGAAGTGGTTAGAGTTACATTCAAATCTTATTTAAGGCATGAGAAATTTTTTCACCCAGTAAAAACATTTACATATTCCCTTTTGATGCTCAAAGATAAGTTTTAAGGAATCAAATATTGGACTACAGGGGGACTTTAAATCTAGCGTTTCTGTTGTGTCTCTGTGTCGCAAGTTCAGTGACGCAGGTAGTGACTAGTTCTCTCTGGCCAATCAGTGTCAACAAAGTTCCACATCAACTTTCGGTAATGGTACAGTTCACTTTGGAACCTCACCGAGGTGTACTGAAAAGGTACAGGTTACTACAACCATTGGTGGTGACGATTATAGGGGCCCATTGCTGTGGGGGCCCCCCGGGGATTTCAACCATCTGCCCGAGGCCAGCATGAAAGACCTCAGGTACCTGACGGCCACTGCTGCGTAGTCGTCACAAAAGCCTACCATTTCACGTTTTTTAACCCTCGCCAAAACAGCCAAGGATTTTAAAGATTCAAGTACCGATGCGAAGAACCTCAAATGAGTACTGGTGTTCGTGTGCACACAGAGTGCCAGCGTGCTCAGAGTGCAAACACCAAATGACCTCTTTCCATATCTTCTTGTGATTGAACAAACAAATACACCTCACCAATTTAAACATTCAAGCACAAAAATGTTGTGTTAGGATGGCTATTCGTGCGAGTTTCTTGTTAGAACAGGCCAGGTGAGACAAACGTCAAGACATGCAACTTTATTGCCTAAACTCCCCCCTCCCCCACTAGGGGGCAGTAATTAAACATATCACCATAAAAAAGACATGAAAAAGAGTTTCATTCAGTACCCACAGAGAGCCACGTCTCACAGCCCTTGAACACCGAATTGAGTTTTGCCTATTCTTGCTCTTGAACTGACAAATATATACAAAATTGTGTCAAAATACCCGTCTTGGAGAGTATCCTCGAAAAAAAACTGTCGGTTATGTGAACGTAAGAAGTTAGAAGTATCAATTTAGTTGTGTATCATTATATTAGGATCATGCATGTCTCTTTACTTATTTTAGTTTAATATTTATTTATTCAAATGAAGTACAACGAAGCATCAGTTTGTATTATTAAACCACTAGCCCATTTTCAAATAAAGAGATTAAATAAAATGACAAATGCATACAACAAAATTAAAAAACTTAACATTTAAATGAAAAACAAAAAATATGTATGTACAACCACACACACATACATGTATACTGTATTTGTACATACACATTTATAAATTCAGTATATATATATTCTTTCATTTCCATTTAGTTTGTTGAAGTATTAAAATTACTCAAATTAAATAAAACTAAAAACTTAATGAAAGACCTATACAGATATAATAAATTTAGACATAATTTAACTAAAATTTAAATAACAAATACAAATAATACAAATAGAATGACAGTATTTTATCAGTAATCCTAAAAAATAACACTGCCAAACGCACATGCTAAAAAACAACAACTTACTTACACAGTGTAAGAAAATTTTTATACACAAATGAAACAGAAGCGACAAGTATAGAAGGGAGAAAGTAACAAGCGATACTTATCCCTGCCCTTTGGAGTCCGCATGGTAGAGCGAGCCACACATGGCTTTACATCTTTGGGTCTTCACATGAGGAGGCCTTCACATTCCGACCGCTGCCAAACGGTAGACTAATCTTTTTTTATACCCCGGGCTAACAATAGCTAAATAATTCTGCGTGGACAGCCCTACTTCCTTTTTTTTCCTCCACAAAAAAGGCCAGCAGCCGCGAGACACTGACAAGATACGCCATACAGAATGAGACCAAACGCAATATCAGCACGTCTCCACCCAGTAAACAAAACAAGCGTTTTCCCTACACTAACTACAACTGCAACGAAACACTAGTTGATACAGTAAATCCACTTACGAGCTGCGTTTAACTTCCTCTATACAGACTGCTCGTCTCCCTCAAGACTATTTCTTTACACGAGTTTTTGCTGGTGCTTGAACACACTTTCCTGTTTATCACATCAAATGGCCAAGCAAAGCGCACGACATTGACAAGTTACGCGATACAGAACGAGACCAAACGAGATATCAGCACGTCTCCACACAGTAAACAAAACAAGTGAACGTAAGCAGTTGAGAAAGAAATCGGATGTGTATCATTATATTAGATCTATGCATTGTCTCTTAAAGTGACCGCGCCTAATTTATTAGCTTTTGTGTCTTTAATGTTAATCCAAGAAAATAAAAGAGAGAAAATCACTCACTGCTGTTGACTGAATTACTTTGTAGCTTTAACAAGAATTAATCTATATTTAATTTATTCAGTGAAGACTGCAATGCGATTTTACATTTGATTATTTGGTTTCTGTACCTGAATACCTACAAACTTGAAAAAACTAAACATTGTTTAATTTCTATGTTTGTTCTATTTATTTATTTGTGCTATTTACACGATTTCAAACAGGCCCCATGGGTACAACCTGCACCGGGGCCCTGCAAACCCCAACTAATGCCGAGTTCACACTGCACGATATTAGCCCGATTTTTCACTCGCCGACAGGTTTTGCGAAATCGCCGACAAACGCCCGACATCGGAGGCAAATTGGTGCTCGTTTCATTGCGAGTGACAATCACGCAGTGTGAATTATCAAAGACGCGATCTGAGGGAATCGCCGACATGTCGCCGATACCCGTGAAATATTTGGCATGCTAAATGTCTGGAGCTGTCGGCGATTCACAATCGCGTTGTGAAATGAGTTCTGACTGAAAACTATATCGGCGATGACCTACAGCCAATGAGAGACCAAGATACAGGGCAGCGAGAAGTTCGGGGAGGAGTTATAGACCAGAATATCAGTATTTTAATAGATATATGAACAATTATATCATACAGAAACAAGCACAAACATTTGCTTGACCAGCCACAACATCAGCATAACAGTTACTGCAAAATGATTTACCTCAAACTGTCTTTGCAGAACACCCAATCCCTATTCCCTGCATCTCCCTCCTTCATAATCTGTTTTTCTTTTTCTCCTTGTAACTGGAAATCAGCTCACAGACAATTTGAGGGCTATATATATTTTTTTTTAATAATTACAGTCTTGCACGTGAGAACTCCGGTCTGACGGACGTGGGTTCTCGTGTTATTTCCTTATCACTTCTCACGTGTGTTTTGTTGTGAAATGTAATTTGCGGACCAGACAGAGCTGTCGGCGATTCTTCCTATTGTGAAGTCATGCTGTGTGAAACCCCCTGTCGCCGATCCATCGTGCAATGTGAACACAGCAGCAACTGAATGCTACCCCAGATAGTCACGCAGTGTGAAAACAACGGTGATCCGATGAGTTTGAAAATCGTGCAGTGTGAACAAGGCATAAGGCTCTGCCCCCAAATGAGCCTGGTTTCTCCCAAGGCTCCCAAGGCTGTTTCACGAGTTCACACTTACATATAATGAACCGAGTAAAGGTTATGCGTATTTGGCGTGCTGTCCGGGGAGAGGGCTCCGAGCTCGGTTATTGCTCTCTAGCCCGGGGTACTCCCCCTGTCCGGGGGATTAAGCCCGGACCCAGAATGCTCCCCCAAAGATGCAATTAGTATGGGACAGCAGCCAGAGAGGAGCATTGATAACCCCCCAAATTTGCAGAACTTAAAATTGGTGGGGTGCTGGACATCGCTTGTAGTAGCGGCACTGCTGAGGCTTAGGAGAGAGAACTAGAGGCTTCTGCGGAAGAGGGTGCTGCTGCGGCATCTGAAAAATAAATCTCCTGTGGGAGTGGGAACTGCTACGGCATCTGGAAAAAAAAAAATGGCTTCTGCGGAAGCAAGCGCTGCTGCGGCAGTGTAAAATACAGATAATGGCTCCAGCGGGAAGCAGGGACTGCTGTGGCAGTGGGGAAATATGGAAGAGCTCCTGTGGGAGCGGGTACTGCTGCGGCAGTGGGGAAATATGGAAAAGCTCCTGCGGGAGCGGGCACTGCTGCGGCATCTGGAAAGAAAAATGGTTTCTGCGGAAGCAAGCGCTGCTGCGGCAGTGTAAAATACAGATAATGGCTCCAGCGGGAGCGGGAACTGCTGCGGCAGTGGGGAAATATGGAAAGCTCCTGCGGGAGCGGGCACTGCTGCGGCAGTGGGGAAATATAGAAAAGCTCCTGCCGGAGCGGGAGCGGGAACTGCTGCGGCAGTGGGGAAATATGGAAAAGCTCCTGCGGGAGCGGGGTGCTGTTGGGATGAATGTAGTGGGGATGGGTCTTTATAGGTGATTTAGGTGATGTGTTTTGGTCTTTGTTTGTGTCTGCCATGTGTTCCTGTGGTCCCACCTCCTTGTTTCCCTTGGTCACGCCCACTTGTTTAGGCCTTGTCTTGTCCTTGTTTCTGTAATTGGGCTCACCTGTCCCTCGTGTACTTTCCTCCCTTTATATTGTGCTGTTTTTCCTCTTGTGGTTGCTGGTTCGTCTTGTGCTATAGAGACAGTTACTGACTTGCTGCTCTATATTCCAGTCTTGCCCTGTAATTGTGTATCCTAATTGTAGTTTTTGCTCTTGATTTTCTATCTTCTGATTTTGTTCTTTAATAATCTTGCTTATATTTACTTGTAATATCATATTTAGTTTTTCATCAATCTTGTTNGCTCGCCGACAGGTTTTGCGAAATCGCCGACAAACGCCCGACATCGGAGGCAAATTGGTGCTCGTTCACACAAGTGACAATCACGCAGTGTGAATTATCAAAAAAACGCGATCTGAGGGAATCGCCGACATGTCGCCGTATACCCGTGAAATATTTTGCATGCTAATCTCTTGGAGCTTTCGCGATTAACAATCACGTGCTGTTGTGAAATGCTTTTCTGAACTGAAAACTATTCGCGATGACCTACAGCCATGCGAGACCAGATTACAGGTCAGCGAGAAGTCGGGAGGAGTTTATCGACCAGAAATCAGTAATTTTAATAGATAATATGAACATTATATCATAACGACACAAGCACAAAACATTTGCTTGACCACCCACCCTCAGAGAACAGTTACTGCTAAATATTCCTCCACTCTCTTGCAGACCTGCACGCCAACTCTCTGTTCCCTGCATCTCCATCCTGCATAATGTTTTTCTTTTTCTCATTGTAACTGGAAATCAGCTCACAGACAATTTGCGGGCTATATATATTTTTTTTTAATAATTACAGTCTTGCACGTGAGAACTCCGGTCTGACGGACGTGGGTTCTCGCGTTATTTTCTTATCAATTCTTCTCGTGTGTGTTTTTTGTTGTGAAACGTAGTTTGCGGACCAGACAGAGCTGTCGGCGATTCTTCCTATTGTGAAGTCATGCAGTGTGAAACCCCCTGTCGCAGATCCATTGTGCAATGTGAACACAGCAGCAACTGAATGCTACCCCAGATAGTCCCGCAGTGTGAAAACAACGGCGATCCGAAAAGTTTGAAAATCGTGCAGTGTGAACTCAGCAAAAGGCTCTCCCCCAAATGATCCTGGTTTTCTCCCCAAGGTCCCAGGCTGTTTCACGAGTTCACACTTACATATAATGAACCGAGTAAAGGTTATGCGTATTTGGCGTGCTGTCCGGGGAGAGGGAGAGCTCGGGTACTTACTCCTTCGACCCCGGGTACTCCCCCTGTCCGGGGAGAGGGGTCCGAGCTCGGGATTAAGCCCGGACCCAGAATGCTCCCCCAAAGATGCAATTAGTATGGGACAGCAGCCAGAGAGGAGCGTTGATAACCCCCCAAATTTGCAGAACTTAAAATTGGTGGGGTGCTGGACATCGCTTGTAGTAGCGGCACTGCTGAGGCTTAGGAGAGAGAACTAGAGGCTTCTGTGGAAGCGGGCGCTGCTGCGGCATCTGAAAAAGAAAAAAACCCCTGTGGGAGTGGGAACTGCTACGGCATCTGGAAAGAAAAATGGCTTCTGCGGAAGCAAGCGCTGCTGCGGCAGTGTAAAATACAGATAATGGCTCCAGCGGGAGCGGGAACTGCTGCGGCAGTGGGGAAATATGGAAAAGCTCCTGCGGGAGCGGGAACTGCTGCGGCAGTGGGGAAATATGGAAAAGCTCCTGCGGGAGCGGGCACTACTGCGGCATCTGGAAAGAAAAATGGCTTCTGCGGAAGCAAGCGCTGCTGCGGCAGTGTAAAATACAGATAATGGCTCCAGCGGGAGCGGGAACTGCTGCGGCAGTGGGGAAATATGGAAAGCTCCTGCGGGAGCGGGCACTGCTGCGGCAGTGGGGAAATATAGAAAAGCTCCTGCGGGAGCGGGCACTGCTGCGGCAGTGGGGCCATACAGGTAAAGCTCCTGCGGGAGCGGGGTGCTGTTGGGATGAATGTAGTGGGGATGGGTCGTTATAGGTGGATTAGGTGATGTTAACGGGGTTTAGCCATGGTGGGTCGGGAGTTTGAGTGAACGGGGATGGAATGGCGTTAAATGGGTGGTTCCGAGGCGGGAGTGTTCGGAGGGATGGGTAGGGGCATGGCGGAAGGAAGGGCAGGCATGCGAGAGGAAGGAGGAAAGATAGCTGCCGGGACTGCTTGCGGAGGCGTGCTCACGCTTGGGGTGGCTCCGGGAGCGGAAGAAAGAGGGGGGGGATGATGGCGTGGGAAATATGGCAACTTGCGCCTGCGTAGCGGGCACTGCTGCGGCAGTGGGGAAATATGGAAAAGCTCCTGCGGGAGCGGGAACTGCTGAGGCAGTGGGGAAAGATGGAAGGGCTCCTGCGGGAGCGGGCACTGCTGCGGCAGTGGGGAAATATGGAAAAGCTCCTGCGGGAGCGGGCACTGCTGGGGCAGTGGGGAAATATGGAAGAGCTCCTGCGGGAGTGGGGACTGCTGTGGCTGTGGGGAAATATGGAAAAGCTCCTGCGGGAGCGGGAACTGCTGCGGCAGTGGGGAAATATGAAAAGCTCCTGCGGGAGCGGGCACTGCTGCGGCAGTGGGGAAATATGGAAAAGCTCCTGCGGGAGCGGGCACTGCTGCGGCAGTGGGAAGTAGAGATACAGGCTCCTGTGGGAGCGGGCACTGTTGCGGCAGTGGGAAAATATGAAAAACTCCTGCGGGAGCGGGAACTACTGCGGCAGTGGGGAAATATAGAAAAGCACCTGCCGGGGCGGGCACTGCTGGTCTTGAGTGGATGGGGCTGTACTGACATTTAAAGGGGTTGGCCGATGAGGGTTCGTTGAGCTTCCTTGATGTGGGAGCGGTCAGATCGAATGTAGCTCTTAAAAGCTTCTGACGACCAGCGACCGAGTGCTTGTATCTGCTGCTGGGAGAGGCCTTTTTGGGCCGCTGTGGTGGCCGCGCCAATTCGAAATGAATGGCTGGAAAAATTATCGGCTGGGGTACCGGATAGGAGCAGAACTGACTTAAGGTGCTTTTAAAACCAGAAACGAGTGACGGGACGGTTGGAATCATCTGTAAAAAGGGGGTCGGATGGGAGTTTGGACTGTGATTTCTTGAGCTGGATGAAGGCTAGGAGGGCCTGGTATGGTAGTATGGGTGATTGGAGGTTGAAAATGAAAATGAGATGGCCTTTCCTGGTCTGGTCTGTTTTACTTTGCTTGATGAAGTAAGAGATGGTTTCATCATCCAGCACCGTTAGATCGGAAATAGTGGGGTGGGTATTTGGATTGAAGCTAGATATGATAGTGAGCTCAGAGCATCTGAGAAAACCAAAGAAAGCCAGGATGAACATAGCATCAAGCGTGTGGGCGGTGTGAATGGAATGATTGATAAATAAATAAACACGACGTTTACTCAGTTAACGCAATTTATTCCTTCCATCATCCCGCTCACATCAACAACACCGTTCCTCTACAACAACGCCCCCTTTTTACCCGCGCGCTCACCTTTTAACCGGTGCATGCACTAACCTTATTTTCAACCCGGAAGAACCTTCTTCCATATGAACAGAGTAGGGAGGAAATAACATGTTAACAATCTCCCTATACTTTAAACAAAGAAAATATAAATAAAAAACATACAAAACAAAAGATTAGTTACCAAAAAAAATTGTTGTATATCCTATTGAAAGTATGGTTTTTTTATTTTTTATTTTTTATTTTATTTAATAACATGTCCCATCCTTAACTAAGTGCTTTCAATAGCACCATAGTCCTTCACCGAGTACTTTCAATAACATCAGGGCTGACGATCCTTTTTTTGTAAGACAGTCAGCGAGTTGAGTTTTTGTGTCCGACCAGAGTACCTTCTTGATTCTTTTACTCTGTATGAGCTCCTTTATGCTGCTTATTTCCAGTCGAAGACGTTTCTCAGAGACCTGTTTTGTTGACTTAAGTGCATCAAACAAAGAGTGGTTGTCTGTCACACAGATCAACGGAGGAGTATTCAGCTCAGCAGTTCCAGTAGTAAGTTCAGAAAAGAGAGTAGTCAGAAAAATGGCATTATCTATTCCATCTGACAGGGCCAGAGTTTCCCCTGCCAGAGTGCTCCTCACCACACGTCTAATTTTCTTAGATTGCCAACAGAGAGGAGAAAACTTCCCTCCTTCTCCCATGAGACCAATTAATGTCCCCCCCTGTGTGCCCCCATCAGGAAGATTTCCAAGGGAAGCATCACTGAAAACAACAAAGTTTAGAGCATCACTGTTTCCCAAATGTTGAAACCTGAGTGTCACATTTTCAGATTTAAGCTTTCTAATGACCTTATTTGTCTCGTGAATAGACTGGACTGTAGCATACTTTATATTTGATGCTAAACTGCATACATCAAACATAATGTCTGGTCTGGTTTGTTTTGCAACCCACAGTATTTGTCCTATTTTTGACCTAAGCTGCTCTTTTTCAGTCTCATTAAGAGAGGCATCCCTCTGCACAGCACGTGCTACTTGCAGTCGAATAGGCTGTAGGTTTTCAATGTAACTATGCTGATGTACATGGACTACACCATTAATAGTAACAAAATCCATTCCCACATAGCAGAAATTTTCATGTTCCTCACGTCCAACATGTAACACAGACTTTAGTGTAGGTATCACATCTGTTGAGAAGTTTTGTGAGCCTGCCCAAAGAAAATCATCAACATGACATGCGAGTACTCCAGTAACCTTACACTGTTCATCCAACCAATAGAATACTGCTGGATCTACTTTAGACATTTTACCACCTGTACTCAGCATGATTTCTTTCACTTTGTTGTACCAATACAATGATGCATCTGCAAGGCCGTAAACACACTTGTTTAGTTTCCATAGAACATTTTCTTTTCCTGCTTCAGGAGGGGGCCGGACATAGATTTCTCTGGACAACTGCATGCCCTGCAAGAAAGCAGACTTGATGTCCATAGAATGGACTTGCCACTTATTCTTACTTGTTCGGTTTTCTTGTGTGGACAGTCTTTAGCCCAATGAAATGTGCACTGGCAAATAGCACACCTGGATCTCTTACCGTATTTATCCAGTGGATTAGTCCCTGGTAATGGATGCGTTGGTTGTCCACTTTGCCACGTTCCGTTCCGTTTTCCTCTTCCTTGTGGTCTTTGTTCGGTGAAAAATGCCACGTCCTGGTTCACTTGTATTGCGTTTGACGAGCCTGTCGTTTTTCCTCCGAAAATCCGTTTTAGAGCCGACTTCATGGATGAAAACGTCAACTCTGTGCAGGCCGTCAGTGCTAGCTGTCTGTTTTTTTCGTCGAGGCAGGCCGTGTCCAATAGCTTAAAAGCCAGCACAGCGTCAGGAAGCGTCATATTATACTTTTTCATCCGATTGTACCGCTGTTCGAAATCAATTATGTAGTCCGCCATGGAAACCGAACTATTCTTCGTTATTCCATCAAAATAAGAATACGCTTCATATGCGCGATCCTTTTCCTCTTTTAAGAACACATCGTCCAGCTTAGCCATCAGCGTTGCCATACCATTATCACTGTCTAAATCCTCCGCAGGTATTTCCATCGCCGTTTCACGGGCTCTCCCCTCAAGCCCCAAGGCAACAGCGAGGGCTTGTTTCTTTTTGTCGAGTTCGGTAACTCGCGTCCAGATATTAACTTCATTTTTCCAACACTCGTATGGCCTGGTTTCATCAAATTTCGGCGGAACTTTATAACTAGCTGCCATCCTTCAACCATCCTCTGCTACCATGTTAAATTAAATAAACACGACGTTTACTCAGTTAACGCAATTTATTCCTTCCAACATCCCGCTCACATCAACAACACCGTTCCTTAACAACAACGCCCACTTTTTCCCCCGCGCTCACCTTTTAACCGGTGCATGCACTAACCTTATTTTCAACCCGGAAGAACCTTCTTCCATATGAACAGAGTAGGGAGGAAATAACATGTTAACATGATAACCTCTGCGGAGGGTAGAAATACATTTGGTCAATATTTGTAAGGTAATGGGTTGCCTGGTGTCTGGGCGAGTGGGATGGGATCTTTGGATACCTTTGATGAGTAGAATGGAGTTGAGAATTGCTAATCTGGGGTGGGTGAACCGTAATTAATTTTGTGAAAAAAACTGGATTCCCGCTTAGAGAACCCGTAATGAGCGATTTGAAGGTTTTTTTGATGTTAAGGTGAAGAGGAATGGGTGATAGCGAGCAAGGAAAAGTCGGGAAATGGCAGGTTGTCAGTGGAGTGAAATGCTTTAAAGCATTTCCAAGCTGTTAGGTAAGATTGGAGGGTCCTGGGGGAGACGGCTTGTAGGATAGAGTTGAGGGAAGCTTCGAGTAGAGGTCTCAGAGGATGATTTATGGGAATATCAGCTCTGAATAGGGAGGTACTGGGGTTGGGACTGGATCCGCCTCTGGTGCCAACGTTCTGAATTTCTGGAAGGCAAAGCGAGAGAGAGAGTCAGCTATTTGGTTTTTTTGAACCAGGAATATGTTTTGCAGTTAGGATGAATTGGTCGCAAGCCGAGATCCAAATTAGGTGTCTTAACAGAGGCATTAGGGCGGGTGAATGGGAACGGTTTTTATTGATGCAGTGTACAGTAGCCTCGTTGTCACAGTGGATAATGATGCTGGTGGCGGACCACTCCTTACCCCACAGAATTGCTGCGACGACTAAGGGATATAGCTCGAAGAGAGCTGAGGATTTTAGCTGCTGTGGTAAGTCTACCAGCTGGGGGGGCCACGTGGATGCGAACCAGCGGCCTTGATAAAATCCTCCGAAACCGACGGAGGGGGCGGCGTCAGTAAATAACTTAATGTCGATTGGGGAAGAAATTAAGTTATTGTAAAAGAAAGATAGGCCGTTCCATTGTTTAAGAAAGGATATCCATAAGCTGAACTCATTGCAGCATGAGTCGGTTAGTGATACTCGATCCTCTAGTGCTTGGGCGGAGGACACGAGTGAGAGGAGATGTGAGATGAAAGGGCGGCACTGCGGGATGATGCGCATAGTGAAATTTAGATGACCGAGAATGGATAGCAGCTCGCGTTTGGAGCAGCTTGGGTTGTCTAAGAGGGTGGAAGCGACCAAGATCGTCCTATCGATTTTTTCCTTCGGCAGAGAAGCCTGGAATTTTTGTGAATCTAAGTTGATACCAAAAAATTCGATGGAGGTGCTCGGGCCAGCGGTTTTGTCTTGGGCGAGAGGAATCCCAAGCTCTGCAAAAACCTTTTGGGTTGTCAAAAGATGCGCGGCTGGGATGGAGACGGGAGGCAAGATGATTAGGAAATCGTCTAAAAGATGGATCAGGTAAGGTATTGCGTAGTTGTTGGATAGGATCCAACATATGGCTTCTGACAACATGTCGAAAATTTTTAGGGCTGCTTCTGCAGCCGAAAGTGAGGCGGACGGAAAAGTAAAATTTATTACGCCAGCGGATGCCGAATAAGTGCCAAAAATCCGGGTGGATGTGCATCACTTTAAAGGCAGAGGTGATGTCGACTTTGGCCATCCAAGCGCCGCGACCTGCGTCTTTGATCAGGGTAATGGCTTGGTCAATGTCGTGGTAGTGGAGAGAAAATTCTTTGAGTGGAATGAGGCTGTTAATGCTTGGGAACGGGGAATTATGCGTGGATGAGAGATCGATTATGAGGCGTTTTTTACCTGAGAATTTCCTGGTAGCTATACCGATTGGGCTAACGCGGAAAACTTTAAAGGGGGGGATGGAAAAGGGGCCGATCATAAATTTTGCGTCTGTTTCTTTTTTAATTAGGAGGTCGACTGTTTCGGGTTCGGCGAGAGCGGACTGGAGATTGGGGCAGATGAGGCTTTGGGAGGGGAGATTTTCAACGCCATGGTGAAAGCCGTGTGAGAGACCCGATAGTAGATAATCCGTAAAAGGGGAGTCAGGGTTATGAAGTAATTCTGAAGATAAACGAGAAACGTTCACAGGAGTTGATAAATAACTTTTAGTATTTTTATTTGCGGTTTTTTTCACTGGGCATATCAAGCGGGCATTGGCACCGCCACAAAAATTGCAAACGTGCAAGAAACGACAGCGTTGCCTTGAGCATCTGCCCGTGTTGAAGCCGGCGCAGACCTGGCTGTCAGAGGGAGCTGGGTGGCGGTGGTAGTTGGAAGTGGGTGGGAATGGTGTGGTTGGGATGTCTAGGAGACGCGGGACATAGCTGGTGGATTTGGGCTGGGATGGCTCGGGGCAGGGGGGAATAGATGGGTTGATGAACGGGCATGTAATGGTGGAGTGGGTACTGGAATGGCAGACCGCGCAAGATATATTGCGGCAGCCTAAAAATACTCTGTTGTGGAGTTCGGTGTCCAAAGCCCCCCAGTAAGGGCATTGATTCCACTGGGCTACTCGGATGGCACATTTAGCTGAAAATAATTTATGGTAGGTGTAAAAGTGAGAGCCGCCGTATGATAACGCGAGTTCGGCGATTATTGTGAGATAATCGACGAGCTCGCGTCTCCTGTGAGGAAACAGTGCAGATGACTTCGATGTAACGGGTGAAAGCGATCGTGAATTCAGCAAATGATAAAATACATGATGGGTTGTGAGCTGTGTTTATTAAAGTGACAGAAAATCCTCCGCAGTCGATTTGGCGATCTGTAGACGAGGGTGAAATTGGTGACAAAAGGGAAAAAATATCTACGTCCGCACCTGCCAAGATCTGTGTCCTGATGTTACTGGCCACGGGGGGTGGTTCCAAGGCGAGGGCGTTCGGAGGGGTGGGTAGTGGCGTGGCGGAAGAAAGAGAGAAGGAAGAGCGAGCGAGGGGAGGTGGAAAGGTAGCCGCCGGAACCGCTTGCGGAGGCATGCTCACGCTTGGGGCAGTTCCGGGGATGGAATAGAAAGAGGGAAAGAGAGGGGAATTGACGGGCATCGGGGCCTGCGTCGGTAGCGGAGGCAGGCTCGCGCTTGGTACAGCTCCGGGAGCGGAAGATAAAGGAGGAAAGAGAGAGGGAAAGGCGGGCATCGGGGCCTGCGCCATTAGCGGAGGCATGCTCGCGCTTGTGATCGCTCCGGGAGCAGAAGAAAAAGGAGGAAAAAGAGAGGAAATGGCGGGCGTCGGGGCCTGCGCCATTAGCGGAGGCATGCTCGCGCTTGTGACAGTTCCGATAGCGGAAGAAAAAGGAGGAAAGAGAGGGGGAATGGCGGGCGCCGGGGCCTGCGCCATTAGCGGAGGCATGCTCACGCTAGCGATGGATGGTGGGGCTGCGGGCCATGGGTAGGGGGTACGGGGAGGTGTGTGGCGAGGGTTGTGGGTAGGTCTGCGCCGCTAGCGGAGGCGTGCTCACGCTAACGCGGCGGCTCGTGGAGACTGGAGCTGGCATTTCGTCGAGCTGGCGCTCGGTGGATGGAGGAGGGGTCTGGGGCTGGCGGCATCCGGGGCGCGGCCCAGGCTTGCCGAAGGCTTTTTGCTGCGGCCTACTGGCCGGAAGCCCGTCTTCGAAGGAGTGGTGGTTAATTCGGGCCGTGAGTATGGAACACTACGGCCCTGGCTTGCTTTGTCCGCGGCCTTGGATGGAGGAGTGAAGCTTGGAGGCGCCCCTGTTTGGAGGGAAGTATAGAGGGCGAGGAGATCTGCCTTGGCTGATCGTCGTGGGACGTTGACGCCGGAGCTAACGAGCACCTGGCGTAGTTCTGACACGGTCCATTTCTCCGCAGCTGGGGCGGAGGAGAGGGCTGAGGCGTAGGAGGACGCTGGAGAAGGTGGCTGACGCTTTGAAGGCGAAGGTGATGGCGTGCCTCGGTGTCTGGAGGTATGAGCGACGGCGGCGGCCCCATGTTGCAGCCGCGGGCTCAATTATGGTGTCCTGCGGAGCGCTGGTGTGCTGGACAGCGACTGAAGACGCCGGAGGACCCGTGGTGTCAAACTCATTGTCGTCCGGAAAAAGTTCGATATCTGACATGATGTTTTTAAATTCTAAGACTGGAGATAATGGAGGTAAGGCTGCTTTGATTATTTATAGAGGTTCTCTCTTGTGCTGATTGGATAGATGGTGTAATTACTGATGATGAACTGGCCGTGTTAATTATCTGCGCGCGCTCCTCCCGAAACTTGTTAATAAAACATCACTTGGGTTCTTTGCTGCTGAATTGATGAGTTTATTCCAAGTCTTGGTTACAAGTCATTGGTTCTCACTCATCAAGTATGTAGTCCTATTCATGCTTGAGCTTCCGTGTCCAAATTTGAATGTCCATTACGTATGGTTTAATTCTTTGATCTCTTTACGAATGTTTTGTGTAGAGTTTTGGTTGAACAGATTTTCAGTGGATTTGATTCAAAATATTTTAATTTGTGTTCTGAAGTTGAAAATTTCCTAAGTGTTTGGAACGACATGAGGGTGAGTAAATGATGGAGAATTTTAATTTTGAGGTGAACTAACCATTTTACTTTAGAAATTGAGCTGTATGCATCTGATATCACTCTAATTAAGTGTAGAAGAAATAAAAAAGACCAATAACGTGATTTGGCAAGTGTGATGTTGCTTTAAGAAACTGTTAAAAAGGTCTTCATATTACCATTTTTTGGCGAAAATTTTGTGGACGAAATCCAGTCATTTTTTTAATAGGAATGCTAAACGAGGAAGATTGGTCCTCCTTGCAAGAGCACCATCATGTTTGCCTGTCCTTGCCATCGAACAGAACCTGCGTTCAACTTGAAGATAGTTATGATTTATTTTTGATCACTCATTTCTATGCTTCCATTTTAATTATTCCTTAGTTTTGATGACTATTATGTGAAATGTTATAATAAAGAGTCAATGAGGTGTCCTGACTTTTGTCTGGTAGAGACGTTAAAGTCAATGTTTTTACAGAGGTGTTCTTAAAAGAAGTTCCTGCTAATGTGTTTAGTCAAAATCATTCACATTTTCCCTCTTCAAGGTTGCTGCAGATGAGATATTCCTCTATTATTCAGCATCTAAAGTGGGAGCACCCGACCGACTGCTTCACTTGCATACAATGCCAGAGGAATGTTCTTTCAAACCTAACAATAGTCCTCGTCTATTTCACTTCAAGGACTCCAAGTCTTTGTCATGATTTTTTGTATTGTGGCCCATTAATGTGGCAGAACTCACTGAATATGTAGTTCACAGCAAGAGAGCTACTAAAACACCCCAGGTATCACTGCCCGTCTGCTGTATACAGTACGTGTGTGTGCCTGCTGATTCTTATATTTTCTCTCCCTTGTTTGTGTGACAATTGCAGGACATTACTGACATTCCGTTAAGCAATGCTATTATTCAAGGATATGGCAGAATCACTTGGAACCCGATGGTGAAAATCCAGGCAAGACATTCCTTCCTGTTTTTGCACATTGCTTTTTTTGTATTGATCATTTAGGCTTTTAGCGCTTTTACAGCTCAACTGTTCATTAACACCAGCCCATACCTCCAGCCCCCAGGGTAGCATCTAAACCCCAGCAAACGAGAGAAACTCAGTGAATAGATTTATTGTTTCAGCCTCTCAGTGTAAAAGCAAGTTTAGGTCTGATGTTTCAAAACTGAAAAATAACGTGGAAGAATATGTTTGGTCTTCTTGCATTTTCTTCTTAATGTCCTTCACCTCTAGCTGCTTTTTCTTTTGAGTGAAGATACAGCCTTTTAAGACGCATGTAGAGGGCTGATACTCAGATCTCCAGATATTTCCAATCTTATCAAAAACTAAATATATACAGTATAAATGTCACATCATTGTGACATTCCATATTTCATAGATGACTCTTTGTACTTCACCAGCCTCAAGAGAGAATATAAGAGCTAGACTACATTTTAATGCAAACAGTGTTTGGGTGAAGCTCACAAAACCTGTCAAGATGATGTCAGTGTCATATTTCACCCCAAAACCAACAGAAAGAAAGATGATGTTATATTTTGCTTAATGAAAATTAAGTGTATTTTGTGTTTTCGTTGTGACTGAATGCAGTCATTACTTGAATGCAGCCTATTTAAAACTGAAATGATTTATACATTTGTATCACATTGTAGTAGTTATTGTACTTCCATTCATTTATGCTTTTCATTTTAATTAATACAAAAATGTATTATAGTAATAAAATGTAATGAGAATCTCTATTAAGAGCAACTGGAAATTTGAACTATGAATATAAACATTCATCCAACACAGTTTCAACGTACCCTTGAATGAATCGACAGTTGTGCCATTTGTCATGAATATGAGTATAGATCTGTGAGCCCTGTTTGTCAGTCTGCAAATATTGTTGGAGATCTTCTCTCTGATTGCTATGCATATTTAATTACATTGTGATATTAGCATAATGTTAGGACTGTTTTGAAGTCTTTCATCTTTATAACTAATTGGCACTTGCTTGTTATTTTCTCAGTACATTTTCAGAACAGTCCCCATAGTCTCCATATTATTATTCTACGGGTTTTGTTGGTGTTGTTATTCAGCAGAACCTGTGTCCGTCTGCGTTGTACTGTCAGTCATTGTGGATTTGAGAAGATGAGAAGAACAGATGTCAGTAAAGGTTTGCATGTTTATATATATAATAATATTCTATTATATTATAGTATAGTATTCAAACGTTTTTCATCTCAATATACTGTAATGCCAAATTTTAATTGAGCCTTTGGTCAGTGGTTCTGAAAGGACCAGCTGATTCACTTGGAGTTGGAACTCTGCTCACAAGAATATGGCTGCATGCAAATATTCTATACTATATAGTAGGTGAAAAACAGTATGTGAAAAGTGTATATCTGAATTCACAGTATTCATAAAACAGTAGGGTGAAAAGTACTCAGATAATCTACAATGTCCGGCATGAGGCCACGGGAGAGGGTGTGTGAATGCCAGTGAAGCAACACAACTGATGCTGGTAGATCACATGACAATTCATACTATAGCATATACTATATACACCTTTTTAAAGGTTCCAAAGTACCTACTCTGAGAGTATGCCATTTTAGATTGAGCCAATGATGGTTTATGGTTTTGAAAAACTGAAAAGACTATTTCAGATTAATGACAACTATGAACAGTGTAGGGGAAAGTTACTTTTAAAAGTAATGCATTACAATATTGCGTTACTCACTAAAAAAGTAACTAATTACGTTACTTAGTTACTTTGTATGGAAAGTCATGTATTACGTTACTTTTAAGTTACTTTTTAAATCTGGGCAGGGCTTGCTTCTTTGTTTTTAATATAAAAAAGTTCTGTTTTTGGCAAATATAAAAGTCTTTTCACAACAGAAGTTAAATGAATACGCCTCAGGCTGAAGGAAATGTAAATTCACGTCTGTACAGCAGAGAGCGCAACTCAAACAAATTGCATGAAGAATATGATGCAGGAGAAGAAAGTTCAACACTATTCAAAATGAAACACAAATGTGTCATTTTTGCTTATTAGTATGGTTGAATTAGATCATCGAAGGTCAGTAGCAAAGACATTGGTTAATAAAATGGGATTAAATACATAAATTATATTTGTCTTATTTAACATTTAATTATTGCAGGTTTGCGTCATATTCTGAGTTTGCATTTGACTGTTTTTATTCATTTTGAGGAATACTGAATTTGTGTTGTTGTGCCGCAGGAGAAGATAGCGCTGTGATGTTACTGTAGTTCTAGACTAAATATGAACATTATTTGTAAATTATGTTCATATTTAGTCTAGAACTACAGTAACATCACAGCGCACACAATGCCTCTGCACTTACTCCCGATTTCTCTCAACATGGCAACACGAGAGCTGTCAGTTAAGACATGGGAAACAAAGTAACTTGGATTACTTATTTGAAAAAGTAACTCAGATATTTTCTTGTAAATTAAAAAGTAATGTTACTTTACTAGTTACTTGAAAAAAATAATCTGATTACGTAACTTGCGTTACTTGTAATGCGTTACCCCCAACACTGACTATGAATATGGTGTTGTAATAATAAAACAAGGTTCATGTTGAACATTTAGTTGTACCTCCACAGTATGAATTAACAAAGAAAAATTCTTCTAAAGCATTTATTAATTCATGTTAATTTTAACATTTAATAACACATTATTAAAATTAAATGTTGTGTCTGTTAATATTATTCATGGAACTGAGCTAATATGAACTAACAGTGAACCGTGGTATTTTTATTTACAAGGAATAATAAATACTGTAGCAAATGTATTGCTCATTGTTAGTTAGTGTTGATTAATGCATTAACAACTGTTACTGTTTTAAAGTATACTGTATTAAGGAAGTCATGCCACATAACATTTTGCCACCTGTACTAACCTTGATTTGTCATAAGTTAATTTACCTTAAGTTAGGATGAAACAGAAGTAGTGACAGATCTTTTTTTCTTTATTGTTATGTACGAGTATTTTTCATGGGAAAGTTCAGTAATGGCATTTTTAGTAAACATCACAAGGTCGAAACATAAAGAAATGAACCATATATGCACAGATGAATGGTTCTCAGTAAGATCTGTAATGTGCATTTAGAAAATAGATACGTTTTCATTCCATGCTGTCTTTAAAAGATGAACTGACCTTGATGCACACTGAACTTCTGTTTGAAATTTGGTGACTTTCAAATATTAATAAGCAGTGATGCCGTTTAATTAAAATAATATTTGTTTCTAAAAAATAATAAAAGCTTAACTAAACTACTTAATATTTTCTCCATCAAAGAATTTCATCCTTTAAATTAGGCTTTTGTCTTCATTGATTTCAAGTTTATTGTATTACCCTGATGAGAAATATTTTTAATTGGATTTTAATTCAATTAAAAACGTCCATTGTATATTCAAGTCAAAATCAATGCATGAATTGAATTTGAATGCATTTTTGAATAGATTGATCATTGAGTGTCACATCGTTGACCCTAATGTTATACAAAAATAATATGGTAACACTTTATTTAAAGCATATATATATATACATACTATTATAAAAGTAGTTTTAATGCATCAGTTATGCCTTGTAATGCACCTTATAATGCATCTCATGAATAAAAGTAACCACAGTTATAATACATTATACACTTAATTATTCATTGTTACACCTTTAGAAGTTATAATGCATTTAAAAAACACACACAAAAACAAACATTGAAATATTACAATGCATTTTAACTTTGGTTACAATTATTTATGAAAAGATATAATGCATTACAACATACATTTTGAATACCTTTATTAATAAAGGCTTTAAAAGAGTTACCAATAATGCCAATAATAAGCAGCCAAAAACATATTGTAGAAAAAACGATGTTTATCATTGTAGCAAGTGAAGCCTTCTTTAATGTATTCAGGCTGATAATTGTCTTTTACCTTATGTTGTTTAAGGGGCAATGTACACAAGACTGTTATCAACTAAAAACTGAAAACTGTTTATGCATTTTGGCCTTTCATATACAGTATATGTTAACAGCATTTTGGGGGCTTGAAAATGCAAACTTTTGAAAATGGATTTTAAAGTGCAAGCTTTTGAAATTGTTTTGTATATTGTTGTTGTGTAAACGTGGTTTTTGATAATGAGGACATCACACCAGCCATCCATGTTGACATCAGCCTAATTTGACTATAGCTTCTACCGAATGATAGATGAATGTGTGGCAAAATACCATAGAGCTTGATTGGGTGCACAGCCTTTGACATCAACAAGGAGATATTTTGCAGTTTATTATTTGTAGTCGGTGTTCTTTCCCTGCTGTCCGTGACCCTATCAGATCAGACTTGCGGACCACTGCCTCAGACTGCTGCACTTTCATGTTTTCTTCCAGCATTTTAGCATGCCATCACTTTTCTGCTTGTACCCACAGTAAACCGCACTGACACACTGGAAATCTGGTCACCTTATGTGGCAACACCTCGCGAGTCACGCTTGTCTGAAACATGAGGAAATTTACTTCACAATGCTGCTGTCAATCACTACGCAGCACTCTGGAGCAGCAGATGGTTTTTGCAGATTCAAAAACAAATTCATCTGAACCCCAGCAACCGAGGTAAATAGCTCACACTCTTGGAACAGACTCCTGCCGCCGTGGAGAGGGATCGCAGATAATGGACTCTGTCCAGGGTGCCAGCCTTTCGAGCGCCGCACGTCTCCATCTCCTCAGTGCTCATCCATCACACCGGGAGCAATGACGGAGCGGAGGCCTGAGGGAGGTCACTCTCCTCATCGTTATTCGCATGCCGATAAGTGCCAGCGCTCGTCTCTTGAGGACCGTGCATTTAGGGCACTAAATCTGCCACAAAGAAAGTAGGAGGAGACCATATGCAGTCCGTCTTTAGGGGTAGTTAAGAGTCTCTTCGCACGTTGAGGTGTGATGGAACGCTGAAGGATGAGTTGGAAATGTATGACGTGAATCAGGCAGGAAATAATGTTTATTAATGGCCATGTGATTGATGTTTCAGAAGCAAGTCTGTTTTTGACGTGAAACTTAAAAGGAGTCTTTGAATGTTGCTAAAGACCCATCCTCTTCATTGACAGATCAATACATATTTATGTATTTTAGCAAATTCATTTGAACATCCTGTGTAGTTTGTCTGTTTCACATGATGTCTTTATGCGATCCAACCTGATTTCGATTGGAATGACACACTTGAAGGGATAGCAGCACCTCTGCTGTCAGTGCCAATGGAAATGTTCAATGCGGTACTTCAGTATTCTCTTTAAAAATGTCTAGCCCTGGATTTAAAATATATTTCCTGCACTCACATACAATATTTTAAAGTAAAAAAACAATTTTTTTTTTAAATTGGGTGACCAAAACATGTTCAGGCCACATTTCATCCTCAGTTAATAACCTTATATATATATAACTTTAATAAAAACAGAAGAAAAAAAACATTATACACAGAACAATAAGACTCTAATGCAAATCCCCACTGAGAGTAATAAAAATGGCATCAACAACAAAGCATTATACAGTATATACACCATTCAAAAGTT
Organism: Sinocyclocheilus anophthalmus; assembly: GCA_018155175.1. NCBI lineage: Eukaryota > Metazoa > Chordata > Actinopteri > Cypriniformes > Cyprinidae > Sinocyclocheilus > Sinocyclocheilus anophthalmus. Next base: position 139,794 of record JADLZN010003163.1, on the reverse strand, counting down.
TGGGCTCTGTAAGACTTTTTTTTTTTTTTTTAAGAAGTCTATCGTACTCACCTACGCTGCATTTGTTTGAACAAAAATATAGTAAAATGGTAATATTGTGAAATTTTATTACAATTTAAAACAACTGTTTACTATTTGAATATATTTTCAAATTAAATTTACAAATTGTGATGCACAGCTAAAGTTTCCGTCTTCAGTGTCACATGATCCTTCAGAAATCATTCTAACAGCATTTTATTAATACAGAAATCATTTGTGACATTATAAATACCTTTACTGACCAATTTATTGCATCCTTGCTGAATAAAAGACATTCCGCCAATTTTTAACGGTAGTGTATAATATATGCATGCATGTACTGTATGTATGTGTGTATGGATGGATTACTTTTATTTTGGGGTGAAATATGACTTTTCTTGAGGAGTTACTTTGGATTCACTTTTCTAAATAATGAGCGAATGGAAAGTTTTCTGCTTTTTGTTAAACGCATACTTCAAATGTTCCATTGCATGGTTGAGATCCAGCCAACTGCAATCAGTATGCTACAAAAACATAACAAAAAAGTTTGGTTTTTAAACTAGGTCTTTTTTGCCTATTTTATTTAATTCAAACATGGCAGAATTGATCAAATTGTGCAAAACGTTGTTTCATCTGAACTACCATTTGAACCAAAGACATCAAATATGTAACAGTAATGACTTCATATCAAACAGCAATAACAGTGAACCCCCCTCATAAAATAATTTTCAGTTAAATTAACTTCTCAGCGAGTAAAGCAAAACATCAATGGCAAAAATAAATTGGTTTGCTTTCTAACTACAAAGTTTCGCAGCTTCGTATTCTTTGTAGAACGGCTGTTTGGCACTAAAAGTCTGGAGTGTGGTGAGTATTCTCTCTACCTCGGAGCTGGAGAGTTTGAGCCTATGTCGAAGTAGGCAGGAGAACAGATCTAATGGCAGTGGTCCAGGAGGAGACAGTCTATTGACCCGATATCGGATCTCCATCAGCTGCAGCAGAGCAGAGTCCTGAGATCCCTGAGTGTACGGATAGTCCAACTGTAGGATCAGATCCTGGATAGCCTCGGGGTCAAAGTGCATACTGTAACCAAACAGCTGCATACTGTTGATCTTCATGTATCCAGAGTTCTGAGAGGCATCCGTAGCTTCCAGCGGCTCGAAGTAGACCGTATCGTTCCCCTGAGAGGACTCGGTCCGAATGCGGCTCCTCAGGTAGAAGTGAACAGTCTCAAAAAAGCTCTTCCACCGGTTGCCCAGAGTCAAGGTCCAGTTGAAACAATCTAAAGGAATGTCCAGCTTGGTCTTTTCCCAGTCCGGGTAGCCATTCTGATTGATGGGCATGGTCCAGCTTTCCGAATGGCTGCCGCCAAAAGGATTGACGTAGACAGACAGCGCAGGCTCCAGGGTGGAGTTCTTGGTCATGCAGATCTGCAGCGAGATGCCCAGGAGCATATGGACGCGGCTGGATTTGAACTTGTTGCTCTTCAGCGTAAGCAGCATCCTCTTTCTCCAAGACGGGTCGAACCAGACGTTGAGGCGAACGTCGTTGCTGACGAAGATGGCGTGCGTCATGATGCGGCCGTCCCGGTGTTGCAGTAAGTAGCGTAGCTCCAGGTCTTGTAGGTCGGTCTCAAAGCCCAGGTAGTGGTCTGTAGGGTTGGGTACGGCGTTTTTACAAACTCCATGACTGAGAATGTAACCTGTGTTGCAGCTGGAGCAGCGGGTGCGGTTGTCCACTGAGCAGGAGGCACAACGGTGACCGTCGCCCACCTCGCACGGGATGATGCCCTGGCACGAGGGGCTCTCGAACGGACAGGCGCAAGTCCGTAATTCCTCTGCGTAAAATCCCAGTTGGTTATTCTCACTGCAGTACAGAATGGACAGGGTGAACTGTAGCCAGTAGCTCAGCGGCCTGTGAAAACCAACAATAAAAGAGTGAGGAAACAAGACAAAATGGGATTTTATAGCTTGTAATGTATGCAAACAATTGCGGAGATCATAAGGCAATGATTCGCAACAAACGGTGACTGTCAATAAACAGCTTTGTTTAAGCAACAGAACGAATTGGTTTCTAACCTTGAGCTCTGCTAATATCTGCCTTTGAAAGCGCTGCTAGGGTAAAAGTAATCCATTAGTGCAGCAATAGCCTCAGAGGCTGTAGTGGGTGGTTAAACAATAGATTAGTCATTAGTCTTTTTTACTCGCTTGGAGATCAGGCTTGGCTAAACAATAGCGCTTTCTAATCAAAATCCAGTAGTGTAATAATCATCGAAGTGTTTTCACAATCCCAGAGGATAACTGCATTGCTCAGAGGTTACCCTTTCAAAGCTCAAAAGACTTAATAGAGATTTTAGTTCTGTTTAATTTATGTATCATCAACATATTAAATAATAATAGGCACAATTGTTGGTTTTAAAACTTGCCAAGCACAAAGACTGCTAATATGATGAACTCCTTTCTTACAATGCAAAAGCAGCTATTTATCTTTATGTATGAAGAAAAAATAAACAATAACACAATATAAAGACAAATATTGTTTGCAAAATTAAATAATTGACTTTTTTATTGCCATTGTTCAAAAGCCGAAAAAAGTATTAAAATATTTGGACTTCACAGTGTCTTTTTCTGCCCACTATGAGGTAGATGTATGAAACTGAAGAGAAACATTTTCAATTCAAATGTATTTATATAATGCATTATATAATAAAAATCATTCCAAAACATTTTAACAGAGAATAGTAAATGAGATAAAGGTGCCTGTAGCAATTCCCTATATATTCCTAAAGCTAAATGCATGTTTTTTTTTAACGTCGCACTAAAACTAGATAGTTATCAATTAATGATTCATATCATGATTTACAACAAAAAAGAATGAAAGACAAAACAGTAATACAGTAAAATCAATATTCGCTCAGTAGTGTTAAAATGTATTATTGCATGTTAAGTGTTTAATTATTTAACACTTTAGTATAGCGACCAATTCTCACTATTAACTAATCGCTTATTAGCATGCCTATTATTAATATACTAGCTGTTTATTAGTTATAAAGCACATATTCTGCATTACCATATTCCACATCTCTAATTCTACCCAATGCCTAAAGTTAACAACTACCTTACTAACTTTTAATAAGCAGCAAATTAGGAGTTTATTGAGGCAAAAGTCGTAGTTGATGGTTTATTAATAACGAGAATTGGACCTTACAATAAAGTGTGACCATTTCATTTAATTCTGTTCCACAGAAAAAATAAATCATGCGGGTTTGAATGCATTCGGTCATCATTCTCCAATTGCTGTCCTTTTCATTTCATCACTGTCTAAAAAAATAACTGAGATATTAAAGAAATCTTATTTGTGATATTTCTGTCCTAAGAGATTGAATGGAAACGCATACAATTTCAACTCAAATCCAATGAATCTCAAATCTTTACGCACAAACACTGAGAATTCCTTACAGACTAAAACTTTGCAGATCCATTTGCATAGCTTGCATAATTATACAACACAACATTTGGATTCATGGGTTTAATGTGTGCCTATAAATATGTTTTACCTCTCCCTTAGAGACACTATTCTGGGCTGTGTGCGACATCTCTTGCTGAGGCTGAAGAGCTTGTTAGCAGTTCGCCGGGTCTTGGAGAGCAGGAGGCTAACGCGACTCTCTAGCTGCCTGTAGCGTTGCTGTAGAGCACTGTCTGTCCTCCACAATTGCTGGATTCTTGATGAATTTAGAGCGCTCTGGGTTGGTAGTTTACCCATGAAGCTCTGGAACTCATCTGACGAAAAATCATAGATCTGAATTAACACAGCATTTTTGCGAAGATTTTCAAAAGGTAGTTGGCAATAAAATAACGATACGATGAATACTAGAATTATCATTAGCATACATCGAACACAATTAGTTTCAAGGTAGACAAATACTAACTGTTTATGCCCTATATAACATGATCTGGACAGGGTGCTTCTGTCAAACATTCTGACGAAATACTGTAATACAGTGATGACACATTATAATATAATATAATATAATGTAATGTAATGAAATATAATAATATAAAATTACACTTACAGAAAGCACATACGTTGTGCTCAAAATGAGTAAAGATCATTTCTAATCACATTTTAAATTTTTTTGTTGAAGGTTAAAGTTGTAATATACAGTATCTTCACAGTTTGTGAAAATGAGAGCATTAAGTACCATTAGAAAATATTTATCTTTAATTTATTCAAGTCATCATTTCATTGTAAAAATGGGTAACTTTCAATTGTTACTTTAAAAAGAATGTCTGCCCAATTTAACCCAGAAAATTGAGTTGTGTTGCTATAAATTAAACATTTAGGTTCAATGAGCAATAAATAATGTTTTTAATTTAGATATTGCCATTTTAAGTTACCATTTCTTCAGTGTTTGTTATCATACTGGTTTGCCTTACTTTTGTCTGTGTATTGTTCTTGTACTATTATATTGTTAGTTTGTACTCTTCAATTGTTGGTAATTTCCCTGCTTTATCTCAATTGTTAAGTGTCCTTGAGCTATGCAAAGGCACTATATAAACGAAACGTTATTATTATTATTATTATCTGTTTGCTATTGGTAATTAACTTTTTTCACATACTACAAGACAGCAACAAAAAGCAGATCCCAGCCATCGAAGATACTGCAACAAATCTTGGACCCAGTCCACACAAATATTTTTTTAAACGTATGAGTGTCCTCTGTGTTTTGTTCTTGCATTCATATGTTAATGCTATTCCAAAGTGAAGACTTATTTAAAAAAAAAAAAATGTTTTTCATAATGCATGTGGATATTTTGCCAAACTATTATGAACACAATTTGCACATGGCAACAATTATTTTTAAATACAAAGTGTCTATTTGTACCCAGGTGCAAATAGCATCTCCCACACAGCTATTAGCACCCACGGTAATGTGAAACCACATATATTTATGACAAAATATCACTTATGTACTGTAGCTGCAATGGTGTGGAGTAAAGATAAAACCAATACACTTATATGTGTGAGCAGCCAGAGTTCAGAGCAACAGAGTTCCCCTCTGTGAGCACGAAATGCAGGAAGAGCCATGAAAAAATGAAGAAAAAAATCAATCAATCAATCAATCAATCAAAATCCAGCTACACTGCCCACATCTTATGCTGCGTTCAAGTCCTCCTGGGACGTTCGTACTTACGAGTTGACAAGTCGTAATTACGACGTCAGGTGCGTTCAATTCAGTTTAGTCGGCACAAGATGGCGGTGTACCTTCTTTTAATAAATTACAAGAAAATACAACAGGGTCTGCATTTCTACTTGGATTTCAGCTGCGTAACAAGAACATGACCAATTTAAGTTTATACAATTTAAACAAAAATTTACCGTCAACTACAGACGTTGCATCCATCGATTCTGCCATGTTTCTCATTGCCAAGCCCCCAACTCGGAAACTCTGGGCTTAAAGAAAAGTTTGAGTTTCCCACTCGTAATAACGACTTTGTGGTGGCGTTCATGTGCGTTCAACTCGTAAATACGATCTATCCGACATGACTTGAACGCACCATTATTTGACTCTTTTCCCGACTATTTTCTCTTCCAAATCACCTACAAGCTCTTCCTCCATGTTGTTTGTTGACATTCTGTGTCCGTGATTTTGTGTGAGAAAGTAATTTCGGGTGTGAGCTGATCGTATAATTGCCACACGTAATCGCGATTAACTGAGTACTGTCAAAGTGCACAAGATGATGAGCTTCTACCTTGTTATGTGTACTTGGCTAATTTTTACATAATTATTGTTTATTACATGGCTTTCTTGAATACTTGATTTTGATTGGTCAATACGGTCATACAGATCATGAAACCAACTAGCTCTCTTTAGTTTCGTACAAACGGCGCCATCTTACATCTCAATTATCGACAATAGTGAAAATGACCTCAGAAGGCTACTGTAATATATTGTTTGTCTTGTTGCTACACTGCAAAAAATACTTTTCGAAGTTGAAAATCATTAAAAAAAAATTACAGTACAAATTTCACGTTTAATTAAATGTGCTGCTTGCTGTGTTTGTAATTGTTTGTGAAATGACTAGCAATAGTTGAGTAAATTGTTTCTACAACTGTTTGTTTGTTTATTTATGTATTTATTTTAGTGTAGGCCTATTGTGTATTGTAACAAATTACATTTTTCCTAGCGAACCTAAAGATAACAGGTGAAATGATAGAAAAATAAATGTATAATTGACAAATAATTCATATAAACATTTACATTTATAAATAATTCAACATCAATAAAATCAATATTTATTTATTTTTGTGAGTAGCCATCAGTGCTATTTTAGTATTACTTATATACTGTTATAATATTATTATTAATATTTTAAATTAGCTTTAGTTCTTCTATTTTGTTTCCATTTTAATTTCAGTTTCATTTTTAGTTGTTTTTGTTTGTGCTGTTGTAATTCTTAACCCGTTTATGTTTAGCTTTTAAATTATTTTCATTATATGAACGATTAATTTGTAAATAATTTTCAGTAACTTAAATGTATTTTATTTTTGCCAAAGCAACATTTCTACTCTTCGTTTACATTTTTTCCTCTAATATTTTTGGTTATTTTATTATTAAAAATGAAAGATTTTATAATATTTTAGTAGTTAACAATAACAACACTTTTAGATATGCAATAAACAGAACAATGTACAGTCAGCTGGTCAATATTGCAAAATAAACCCCTTACATAAGAAAATGGACACATTTAAGTTGGTTGACCAAGTCTTGCTGGTTAGGTTAGTTAAGCAAGCTAGCAGCCTAATGGGGACGATAATGTCCCATGAGAAAAAGAGAAACACAAGAAGTTTTGGCACCTGAGTCTTGAAATTCCTGGTTCTCCTGCCTCCAGGCCTCCCTCATGCGCTCCAGGTAGTTTTCCTGGGAACGGATATCAGCCTCAGGGCAGTTACACTGGGGAAACTCCTTACCGCACTGGCACCAGCAGTCATTGTCTTTGCACACAAATTGGCCTTCACCATTGCAGCCTATGTAGCCTAAGGCCGCCTGAACAAAGTTGCTCCTTAAATAACTAGGCAGGATAGCCTGAAGTCCTGGAAGGAGAAAGACGGAAGTGTGAGGTAGACCACACATGCCTCCACTTTTCCAGTACGGCCTTATTCTTGTCAGTTTCTAAATCCTTTAATCTCATTAGCAAGCACAGTCAACTATCAACAATCAAGATTTGTGTATAATTAGCAGGCTAATTAGACAATGGCGGCATCAAGGCTTTGATCGTGTAGCTATACCACGGCTCATCACACAAGCACGACCTCTGGAAAACACTCTAGAATCAGCGTCAGGACGAGAGGAAGTGTGGGATTGTGTACTTCTTTACCTTGCAACTGAACTTTGTTCTCGTGGCTGTGAACCAGAACGGAGCTGACAGAGTCGAGGTTGTCATAGTTACTGCAGCCCAAAGGGCCTGTCCTGGTCTCTGTTACCTGGAGAGAGAGAGACAAAAGCAATTATTGTCTATGTCTAATAAGTTAATTGAAGTGACTTGTAAATATCAAACACATCTGATCAGTGGGTGAGTGCTTTTCAATGTAACCATCTAAATGATCAGCACCAGGGATCCTACACCTTTTGGCTGATGAATATCCACAACTTTTTGAAATATCATTTCCTCACAACAAGCTATTTTAATTTGGTGTAGAAACAATTTTCACTCAGAAATGGCTGGTTAACTTAGCAAAAAAAATATATAATAACACGCTGATTTTTTAAAATTAATTTGGTAACACTTCATTTCGATAGTCCACTTTAGACATTCTATTAACTGTAAGTAACTTTGCAACTACATGTCAACTAGCAGTTAGTAGAGTATTAGTAGACTGTCTGCTTAATATCTTCTAACTCTTTCTTTGTCAACATTCTACTAACCCTAAACCTACCCTAACAGTCTACTCTGATAGGTAGTAGACATGTAGTTGCAAATGAATGAGAATTAGTTTTTTTTTTTTTTTTTTTTTGCAAGAGTGACATGTAGTCACAAAGTTACTTATAGTTAGTAGAATGTCTAAAGTGGACTATCGAAATAAAGTGTAACCATTAATTAAATAGAACTTTTCTTGGTCAAACAATCGAAAATAATTTTAGGTTTACACACACACACCCACAACCACACACACACACACACACACACAATGCTTTTTGTAATTTTATATCAAGAAATGAATCATTTTATTTAGCAAGGATACATTCAATTGATCATATGACAAAACATTTTAGACTTACATTGTAACAAAATTTCTGTTTTAAATAAATACTTTCTATTCATCAAAGAATCCTGGAAAAACAGATGTCTGGTTCCACAACAATATTACTATTTAAAAAATAAACTATTGTCTGTGTGTGTTTGTGATGGGTGTGTGTGTGTGTGTGTGTGTGTGCTTGCTGTGCGTGTGTGTGTGTGTGTGTGTGTGTGTGAGTGCGTGTGTAGGGTATCGCGTTTTGTGACAAATGAGGACATAAATTTGTATAAGGACAAAGGTATGACATAGGTATTACAAGGAGAGGGTTTCTTTTCAGGACATTACACCATGTCCCCACTTTTCAAAACGCATATAAATCACAACAGATGGAGGGTATTGAAAATTGAAAAGCAGCCAAAGTTCCTGTAAGGGTAGTTTAGGGGTAGGTGGTGTAGGGCAATCGAATATCCGGTCTTTTTTTTTCTGTTTTTTACAGTTATAAAAACCCATTATGACTATGAAGAGTCCCCAATTTCACAAATGTAAACCTGTGGTGGGTGTGGGTGTGTGCATCTCTATCTATCAATCTACATTACTGTGTATGTATATGGGTTGTATATATAGATATTATATTAATATATATATACAGTATAAGATAGGTAATAAGATAGATAGATAGATAGATAGATAGATAGATAGATAGATAGATAGATAGATAGATATCAATGTAACATATCCTTGCTAAATATAAAAAGTAAAGCAAAGTTAAAGTAAAGTTTAAAAAAAGAAAAAAAAAGAAAGAAAAATGTGTTCTGACCCCAAACATTTGAACGGTAGTGTATATTGGACAAAAGAGTTATATTTTGAATAAATGATGGTCTTTTAGCTTTTTATGTAGCAAGAATCCTGAAAACAATTGAATTTTCCCAATATTTCCTATTTTCCTTATATTTCTTATTTTTTAACATCGCCCTAATAATCTTGCTACACTTGCCTATTGTTAAACATTATCTAAATCACTTTATTTTTAAAAGTTTAGAAAAGAAAAGATAAATAAACAAAATCAGCACTTTTTACCTTTGCAACAGCAACAACAACTATGCAGGCCTACTTCTGTTTGTGTAATGATGCAAGAGTTGGTTGCATCTGGTCCTAATTTATCATGAAACTAATTAGGTTAGCATCACTGTATTTAATTAACATTTTTATTATCTTTGCATCTTTGTGCAGCCCAGCGAGCGCTGTTCATCTCTGTATTCTGCTGTGGCATATAACACTATGGATTTTATCCAGCAATGTAATTCAAAAGCTTCGGTAGTTCATCATTTATGAAAAAAAGCTATACAAAGTATTGAAACGACACAAAGTCAAGGGCAAGAATCAGCAGAGTGTGAGAGAGACAGAGAGAGAAAAATCACAACTTCATTACACCCGCAGAAGGCTCATACGCATCTGTTAATGCTGCTGGAGGGAGATTCATTAAATCCTAAAAATTCTCTCTGAGGTCTGAGCCAGCTCATTGTCCCTGCAAAGGCCAAAAACACAATAGGCCTGTTGTTGCACTCTACATCTAATTGTACATCAAAGAAATAATTGAGAAATACAGAATTGTATTCAGGACCTAGTAAATGACAAACATAAGGTTTGTTGTGAACCGTGAATATGGAGGAGGGGGAGACTTTCTCATACAAAGCTATTGTGTGGCTTCAGAAAAGCAGTGCAAAAGCTGTACTTTCATCCTTTAAAAGCTTATTGACTTTGACTCACATTCATGATATCATTTTCTGGATTTTTTTCTGTATCATAGAAAATTTCACTGATAGTTCACCTGAACGTTATAATGTCATTTTAATGTATTTGGAAATTATATATATATATTATATTATATATATATATACAGTGGGTACGGAAAGTATTCAGACCCCCTTAAATTTTTCACTCTTTGTTATATTGCAGCCATTTGCTAAAATCATTTAAGTTAATTTTTTTCCTCATTAATGTACACACAGATGTGCATATTAACAGAAAAACACAGAATTGTTGACATTTTTGCACATTTATTAAAAAAGAAAAACGGAAATATCACATGGTCCTAAGTATTAAAGACCCTTTGCTGTGACACTCATATATTTAGTAGAAGCACCCTTTTGATCTAATACAGCCATGAGTCTTTTTGGGAAAGATGCAACAAGTTTTTCACACCTGGATTTGGGGATCCTTCATTGATCCGCCATTCCTCCTTGCAGATCCTCTCCAGTTCTGTCAGGTTGGATGGTAAACGTTGGTGGACAGCCATTTTTAGGTCTCTCCAGAGATGCTCAATTGGGTTTAAGTCAGGGCTCTGGCTGGGCCATTCAAGAACAGTCACAGAGTTGTTGTGAAGCCACTCCTTCGTTATTTTAGCTGTGTGCTTAGGGTCATTGTCTTGTTGGAAGGTAAACCTTCGGCCCAGTCTAAGGTCCTGAGCACTCTGGAGAAGGTTTTGTCCAGGATATCCCTGTACTTGGCCGCATTCATCTTCCCTCGATTGCAACCAGTCGTCCTGCCCCTGCAGCTGAAAAACACCCCCACAGCATGATGCGGCCACCACCATGCTTCACTGTTGGGACGGTATTGGACAGGTGATGAGCAGTGCCTGAGTTTCTCCACACATACCGCTTAGAATTAAGGCCAAAAGTTGACTCTTTGGTATAAATCAGACCAGAAAAATTTAGGTTCCACCATCTTGGAAGTCCTTCAGGTGTTTTTTAGCAAACTCCATGCGGGCTTTATTGTGTCTTGCACTGAGGAGAGGGCTTCTCGGGCCACTCGGCCATAAAGCCCAGACTGGTGGAGGGCTGCAATGATGGTTGACCTTCTACAACTTTCTCCCATCTCCCGACTGCATCTCTGGAGCTCAGCCACAGTGATCTTTGGGTTCTTCTTTACCTATTTCACCAAGGCTCTTCTCCCCCGATAGTCAGTTTGGCCGGACGGCCAGCACTAGGAAGGGTTCTGGTCGTCCCAAACGTTTCCATTTAAGGATTATGGAGGCCACTGTGCCCTTAGGAACCTAAAGTGCAGCAGAAATTTTTTTGTAACCATGGCCAGATCTGTGCCTTGCCACAATCTGCCACTGTCTCTGAGCTCTTCAGGCAGTTCACAGGCAGACTTCATGATTCTCATTTGCTCTGACATGAACTGTGAGCTGTAAGGTCTTATATAGAAAGGTGTGTGGCTTTCCTAATCAAGTCCAATCAGTATAATCAAAGAATCACAGATGGACTCAAATGAAGGTGTAGAACATCTCAAGGATGATCAGAAGAACTGGACAGCACCTGAGTTAAATATATGAGTGTCACAGCAAAGGTCTGAATACTTAGGACCATGTGAAATTTCAGTTTTTCTTTTTTAATAAATCAAAATGTCAACAATTCTGTGTTTTTCTGTCAATATGGGTGCTGTGTGTACATTAATGAGGAAAAAAAAAAAAAAAACTTAAATGATTTTAGCAAATGGCTGCCATATAACAAAGAGTGAAAAATTTAAGGGGTTCTGAATACTTTCCGTACCCCACTATATATATATATATATATATAGATCATGATCATAGATATTTTTTATTTTTTTTTTTAAAGTTTTTTTTTTTTTAAAGGCTCTTATTACTATAGCCAATAAAGTGTCACATCACTGACCCTTGGAACAAGATTTTTCATTGGGAAGAGTTCCTTTCAACCACTTATTGACATTGGCTGAACATAACTAATTAGTGCTATCAAACGACTATCGCAAATTAAATTCAAAACCGCATGTATCTATTTAAGAAAAAAAATTTAGGTTTATCATGATTATTATTATTTAGTGCTGTCAAACAATTAATCACGATTAATCGCATCCAAAATAAATTTTTTGTTTACATAATATATGTATGTACTGTGCATATTTATTATGTACATATAAATACAAAACATGCATGTATATATTTAAGAAAAAAATGTTATGTTTATATATTAAATATATAAGAATATAAATATATAAATGTATATACAATATACTGTATTGAGTGTGTATTTTATATACATAATAAATATACACAGTACAATATATTATGTAAACAAAAACTTTTATTTCGGATGTGATTAATCAAGATTATCGTTTGGACAGCACAATATATATATATATAGATATTTTAAATATATATATATAATGTAAATTATATGAATATAAATATAGACATTATTTTCAAAATATATACTGTTTGTGTTTGTATTTATATATACATAATTAATATACACAGTACACATACATATTACGTAAACAAAAACTTTTATTCTGGATGCAATTAATCGCGATTAATCATTCGACAGCACTAATATATATGTATGTATATATAAACAGTTATTTTATATCATATATTTCATATAACTTTAATATTTTATATGTGCGGCATTAATTATTTTGCTAGCTATTTCCGTTAAAACAATACAATTCTAAACTCTCGAAGCATTTTTTTTTTAATAAATAAAATAAATTGTACATTAATAAAATAACGAATTGCATGCAGTTGTACATTTTATTAAATTATGTAAGATACAGGGTCAAAGATATCATATATACAAATGTATTAATTTATTCAGAACTTTGTGTGAACTGATCCTTTAAAAGCACTGATTAACACTAGATGACAGCATATGGCCAGACACTGGCAAAACAACACCACAACAAATTTTTCCCGGTGAACTTAGAGACACTTTAGTGGTGAAAACTTATTTCCGCTATCTAAACGATGGCATCCTGTGGTCAAATTCAATTTAGGTGCCAGAAAGAAGCATTGTGAGTTCATGTGACGGTTAATATACTTTGGCCTTCTCTCTTCTGCTTTACTGAAGAGTAAAAAACTGTGAATAATGTGACTGTGCTTAATGTCTCTCTCCAAACACTCTGGATTTACCGCTTTGATTAATACAAATGCAGAGCGAGTATTTCACCCCCACTTTTACTGTCCGTGTTCAAATGAAAATCTCCACCTGATAAGAGAATCAATACTCTTAATGAATAACATATAACATTATAAAACTATTATTGCACACATTCTTCTAAACACATTTAAGACCATTAATTAGTGTAGAGACAGATAATTGTTCAAAGTACAGATGAGGTCAGTTACTGATGCCATCTGCGACTCTACCGAAGACCCAGCTAAACTAATGAGGCCGAGAGATTCGGCAGCAGTGCATCATAATCAAACCTCTAATTTATGCTCTCAAACACCTTTCGAATAGCGTCCTCCCTCACCTGCTCATCCATAAGACTAACATTGAAGAATCATCCAACGAGCTCCATTTAACACCTCGGCTAACCTTACAATGCATCTTCCATACATCTGTTTTCTTGCCTCCGAGCTCACTTCATGCTAGATGCAACTAATGAGTTGAATTAGTCAATGCAGAAAGGAATGTAAATGGAAGAGCCAGGCTGATCCATCACCGTGATGCATGTTGCGACTAACACCGACAGGCGCTTTGTCCTCATTAATAGCAACTTAGCCCGGGATCCTCTTAGCGAACGGGCTCAGACCCCAAAACGGTTTGCCTGAGTGAGATTGCGAATGACTGAATGTGGCAGGGCCGAGTTCGGATGGAAAACTGCAGCCTGGGATTAAGCCGCTGCTTTTTCAAAGGAAACCTTGGGTCATTCATATCTGAAGCACTTGAGTGGTTTAAGCATGGATTTATATTTAAAAGGCTGTGCTTGGCGCTTTAAACAAAGCCTGAGCAAATGAGATCAGTGTGGAGTCTATCACGAACGCCGCAGGCGCGAGGTTATGCTGCTGATAACTGCACGTTGAATAATGAACTCACCTCTGAGGCGGTAATAATTGTATTTAAGAGGAAGGCATACTAACATAAATTCACATTGCATATCATTCCTGGTTTTTCTGTGTCTCAAGTTGCAAAAATGGTGATTTGAGACTTGACTTGGATTCCAATTTAGAGACTTTCGCAGGATTTAATGAGAAACATTTTCTCAGAATTGCAACACGGTTTTGTAGAAATGAGGAATTTAATAATTACAGTTCTGCTTCTTTTATTATTCTTTTAATAATGATTGGTTGATTGATTGAACAATTCAAATGCCAATATGTGGCCTTAAATATGTATTAAATAACAATACTAAACAACCAAAAATATTAACTTTTAATTTATTTTAATTTATTTATTTTTATTTGTTTACTATTGACAAAATCATAATTTGTCAATCATAAAACATGTCATATGCATAACCAGTCAATAAGTTTTTTATTATCATTGTAATATTTTGAATTAGAGTAATTTTTTTAATATATATTTTTTCTTATTATAAACAAAAATTTTTAAATATCCTGTAAACCCTGTGAAACCCGTCAAAAAAAAGGTTTGGTTTAACTTGAAGAAACCGTGACAGAAATATTACTTAATGTAATGACTGTCCTACTACTAATATAATTAAACATTATTTTTAAGGAATATTTACCAGAAAAAAAATATTTACCAGAATTTATTTAGCCCCGAAATACTAACAAGTATTTAAAAAAAAATAAAAGAATAATAATAATAATAATGTAAATATATATATATATAAAAAAAATTCAAATATATAGAAAATGCTAAAGAATCCAGGAAAATTAATGTAAAACAGAATTTGGTAAAAATAAAACTGAATTTGAGAAAAAAAAATTCATAGGGCTTTAAAAATGTAGTTTTTGTTAAACTTTTAATAAATTGCTGTTAAATATTGTAAGTTTCATGATTTCAGTTAATTAGACATGCATTTTTTTGACTAATAAAATGTAATATAACCATTAAAAGAGAGTAAAAACATTTTTGAATAATATAATCCAGAATAATTCAAAACCGAATAAACAGCCTTGGCCCTATTTTGATGTACAGAAGAAAGAAACTCTTACAGCTATGGAACATTTTGAGGGTGATGATTAAATCATGACAGAATTTTTGGGTGAACTAACCCTTCAGCTGAGCTGTATGTGTTTGATTCACTAAAAGAACCGACTCATTCTCGTTTGAGAATGTGTGGACTACACTGGATGCGCTGTGTATTTGATTTACTTAAAAGAACCAATTCATAAAAGTTATTTGATCAAGAATCACTGGTTGCACTGTACAGTATGTTTTTGATTCACCCACAAGAACTGAATCATAAGAGTCCTTCATTTGGAAAACGAACTACAATGTTGTGCTGTGTTTTTGGTTCATTTAAAAGAACCCAATTATAAGGATCATTCTTTTGGGAAACAGACCACACTGGTTGCACTGTATGCTTTTGATTAATTTAAAGGGGTCATATGGTGCGATTTCAAGTTGTCCTTTCTCTTGGGAGTGTTACAAGCTCTTGGTGCATAAAGAAGATCGTAAAGTTGCAAAGACTAAAGTCTCAAATCCAAAGAGATATTCTTTATAAAATTTAAAACTCGTCCACGCCCTCCTAAAACACCACGTTTAAACACGCCCCCACATGTCTAAGTCACTATGTGGGAAGATTTGCATAATGCCGCCCAAATGTTTACGCAAAGAAAGAAGGCGTAACTTTTATTCTCGCTGTAGTATTGTTGTTGCTGCTGCCGCCATGTTGTGAAGATGCTGTGTTTTTCATTGTGAAAGCGAAACTACTTTGTTTGGTCTTCAAGAGGACGATATCTGCTTCGTCATGCCTAGAGCTGATCGTGCTGGTCGCTGAGGAAATACATAAAACTTCGTGCTGTGGATCGCTGGATAGACTTTCACCGTGGACGAAGCGGAGTCCGCCGGGGTCGCCATGTGGTAGGCCGCAAGTTCCTTCGTCGAAATCAGACGGCGCGTCCTCAAGCCTGTGTGTTTCGTTGTGCAAGCGAAATATTTTGTGGCCTTCCAAACTAGGACATAATGTTGCTATAAAGGGGGACAGTTCCAACTTGCAAGGACAGTATGGCGCTCGACTCACAGTCTGTAAGTAAGTTTTTTGTATTTAAAGGATTTGCCACTGATGATTCAAACGCGAGTTTGAGCAGTGTAGAGTAGCACTTGTCGTTTGTCATTTCTCCGATCACAAATGCAGACATGGTTTTATGTTTACGTGGCGCAATACGCAATGCGTAAAAAGACAGTATAAGTCATTATAATCAGTAATTATGTCCCCACTGAATGCAATAAATGCCTCGTTTATAATGGGTTTTATTGGTTTTGTCTCGTCACGCTGGGACACGGAAACACAGTATGGTAAGGGGCATAACATTTCCATCACATGCTTGAGGTATTCGGCCAATCACAAAGCACTGGATAGCTGACCAATCAGAGCACACCTCGCTTTTCAGACCGATGAGCTTTGTAAAAATCGACGCATTTCAGAAAGGCGGGGCATAGAGGAGCAACAATAATGTACAGTATATGGAAAATAATGTGTTTTTTTTTACCTTAAACCGCATAAACACATTGCATTACACCAAATACACCAAATAATGTTCTTTTTAGCAACATCATATGACCCCTTTAAAGAACCAACTTTTTCGTTATTCATTCAGGAAAGAGCCTACAAGGATATTTAAATTAAATGGAACCGATTCATAAAAAAACAACACTTTTGGTTCCCCACCAGGCTCCTGTTGGCATATCAGTGGAACATTCACCATATACAACATGCTAGAAATACAGAATCATTCATAATGTTAAATGTAGCTGTAGAAATAATGATATACTGGTTAAGCATGAGGGAAAACAAATCCCTGTTATCACAGTTATCCCTGTTATCACATTCATTTACTACAGGGAAAACAAAGAAAAATTATGAGTGGGCATTCAGGGAAAGAAAAGCCGTGTCTGAACATTCTTCAGTGGTTTTCAATTTTTAATTGCTCCCTTGCGCACTTGGATAATGGGTAATGAATAAACTATCCATTTTAAAAGTACACGTTATTACGATAAAATGGTCTGTTGATTCAAATAAAACCTCCTAGACTTATGTTATAATATAAAGAATAAAATAAGAATGTAGTAAAAATAAGAACGATAAGAAAATTCCATGAAATAATGTTTTATTATACCTTCACCAAAGAGATATCTATTACATCAGGACTTGAGTTCTGATGAAGACAAGAAGAAAAAAGTAAAATTGAGGCTCCCATTCTTGGGGTGATTGATTTTCTGTCAGAAAGGTCTAAATGTCCACGTGAGGCAATTGCAGAATGGACTGAAACTGCGGGTCTGCATCTTTACATGTTAAGAATGAAGTTACAAACTGTTTTTAATTTAAAAGTGGATCTACTGATAATGCGCAAATGAAAAAACATCCATATCATTTCCATAATGACCAATGGAGTCTACCAAGAGAAGAGCAAATGAAATCGCAGCCATGTCAAACACAGAATGGGTTAAGACATTTTTTGGCCATTAAATAATGACCCAAATACCGTACCAGTAAACTGACTAGCACAAACCTTAGTAAATTACGTTGATTTATTTAAATACTCTCCTCTGTCTGAAAGGGAAACTCCTACTAATGCAAATGCTATAAAGTCCATGTCGTTTCATCCCTAATTACTGACAGTAGTTTTTTAATGCCAAAAGTGGGTTTACACTGGTGCAAGCTGTTAGTAAATCTGGCTCATAATTATCTACAGCTAATGCATGATTAGGTATTAATCAAAGCTGCCAAAAAGGCAAGTCCACCGCTGATTTGATGTCAAGTTAGTCAATCAGTAAGAGCACTAATTAAAATGAAGCTAAATCAGACCCTGTTCCTTTTATATATTTTAGATATACGATTCATATGATTATGAAAAGATAATGTACTATTAATGTAATGTACTAATGGTTGATTTAAACCCAGGATGATTTGATTAGGAGAAAATGTAACCTCCAGCTTGACTAAACACATATTTCTCATGATTCACAAGAGCATGGAAAAAGAAGTTGTGTGTATTGTTCCCAATTTTATTATTTACTATTATCTAATAAGGATTGTGTGTAATTGATATGCTACTAGGGCTGAGCGATATAAGAAAGATAACATATGAAATATTAAAATATATTACAATTATTTTTTTTTAATTCCTACAAGAAGTTGTGGCTGCCAAAGCAAGCTCTTTGAAGAACAAAGAAACACGTGAAGAACAAAGAAATGCATATTAAAGAACAATTATGGTGGCCAAGACGCTCAGCACGCTGCGAATGAAAAAAACACATGCAAATAGAAAAACACCTGCAAATTAAGAAAACATCTTCATCAGTTTGACAACACATGTGCTGGAAATACTTACAACGCAACCAAAAACAGAAACACACTGAAATTACTTAATGCAATCAAATACAAAAACATGTTGCAAATACTAACAACACACACACACACACACACAAAAAAAAAAAAAAAAAAAAAAAAAAAAACGAAATGGTTGCAAATACAGTGGGACGTAATTATGGCAAGTATTTTGACCCCCTTAAATTTTTCACTCTTTGGTATATTGCAGCCATTTGCTAAAAATCATTTAAGTAATTTTGTTTTCCTCATTAATGTACACACAGCACCCCATATGACAGAAAAAACAGAATTGTGACATTTTTGCAGATTTATTAAAAAAGAAAACTAAAATATCACATGGTCCTAAGTATTAAAGACCCTTTGCTGTGACACTCATATAAACTCAGGTGCTGTCCATTTCTTCTGAACATCCTTGAGATGGTTCTACACCTAAATTTGAGTCCAGATGTGTTTGATTATACTGATTGGAATTGATTAGGAAAGCAACACACCTGTCGAATACGACATTACAGCTCACAGTGCATGTCAGAGCAAATGAGAATCGTGAGGTTAAAGGAACTGCCTGAAGAGTTCAGAGACAGACTTGTGGCAAGGCACAGATCTGGCCAAGGGTTACAAAAAAAAATTTCTGCTGCACTTAAGGTTCATAAGAGCACAGTGGCTTCCATAATCCTTAAATGGAAGACGTTTGGGACGACCAGAACCTTCCTAGAGCTGGCCGTCCGGCCAAAATGAGCTATCGGGGGAGAAGAGCCTTGTGAGAGAGGTAAAGAAGAACCCAAAGATCACTGTGGCTGAACTCCAGAGATGCAGTCGGGAGATGGGGAAAGTTGTAGAAAGTCAACCATCACTGCAGCCCTCCACCCGTCAGGGCTTTATGGCAGAGTGGCCCAACGGAAACCTCTCCTCAGTGCAAGACACAATAAAGCCCGCATGGAGTTTGCTAAAAAAAACACTGAAGGACTCCAAGATGGTGAGAAAATAAGATTCTCTGGTATGATGAGACCAAGATAGAACGTTTTGGCCTTAATTCTAAGCAGTATGAGCAGGCACTGCTCATCACCTGTCCAATAAAGTCCCAACAGTGAAGCATGGTGGTGACAGCATCATGCTGTGGGGGTGTTTTTCAGCTGCAGGGACAGGACGATTGGTTGCAATCGAGGGAAAGATGAATGCGGCTAAGTACAGGGATATCCTGGATGAAAATCTTCTCCAGAGTGCTCAGGACCTCAGTCTGGTCCGAAGGTTTACCTTCCAACAAGACATGACCCTAAGCACACAGCTAAAATAACAAAAGAGTGGCTTCACAACAACTCTGTGACTGATCTTGAATGGCCCAGCCAGAACCCTGACTTAAACCCAATTGAGCATCTCTGGAGAGACCTAAAAATGGCGGTCCACCAACGTTTACCATCCAACCTAACAGAACTGGAGAGGATCTGCAAAGGAGGAATGGCAGAGGATCCCCAAATCCAGGTGTGAAAACCTTGTTGCATCTTTCCCAAAAAAGACTCATGGCTGTATTAGATCACAAGGGTGCTTCTACTAAATACTGAGCAAAAATGAATACTTAGGACCATGTGATATTTCAGTTTCTTTTTTAATAAATCTGCAAAAAGTCAACAATTCTGTGTTTTCCTGTCAATATGGGGTGCTGTGTGTACATAATGAGGAAAAAAAATTAACTTAAAAAATTTTAGCAAATGGCTGCAATATAAAAAAAAATGAGTGAAAAATTTAAGGGGGTCTGAATACTTTCCGTACCCACTGTTACTCACAATGCAACCAAAGACAGAAACGTGCTACAAATACTCACAGCGCAAAACAAAACAAAAGACAAACAGAAATGCACAGCAAATACTCACAACATAAACAAATACAGAACTAATGTAGCTGCAAATACTCACAAAATACATAAATACAGAAATACAAACAAAAAAACACACATTCACTGCAAATCAGCATGCGCAAATACAGAAGCACGCTGCAAATACACAATGCAAAAAAATAAATAATAAAAATAAGGAAAACAATGCGCACCTACTCACAATGCAAAAAGCAATGCAATGCAACTATACAATGCCAACCCAGACAGAAACATGCTGCAAATACTTACAGTGCAAACAAATACAGAAACATGCTGCAAATACTCACAACACCAAAAAATATACAGAAACATGCTGCAAATATGCAAACAAATACAGAAACGTGCTGCAAATACTCACAGTGTAAAAAAAAAAAAAAAAACAGAAATGGACTGCAAATACTCAAAACACAACCAAATACAGAAACATGCTGCGAATTGCATAGATAAAATGGAAATGTTTATAGGAGACTCCAACAAGTGATGAACCTGGCTGGGACATGCTTATTGTTCAATGTCTACTCATCCGTGGAGTTGTCGATGAACTGTGAGTTTTTTGTTTATTTCTACATCAATAAATTCCATAATGCTTAATTAATAGTTAAAACCAAGTCAAAACTGCAGATTGATGGTATGAATAATCTTTTTTGTTGCAGTCTGTGCTACTTACAGCAGTTTTCTGTATTTGGTTGCATTGTTGGTATTTGCAGCGTGTTGCCTTGTGAGTATTTGTGTTTTCAAACTGATGAAGATATATATGATATATATACCTATATATTTTTATATCTTTTTTAATTTGCTGGTGTTTTCCTTTTTGTATGTGTTTTCTTCAGTTGCAGAGTGTTGAGCTCTCCCGGCCACCATAAACAAGTGTCAGGTCTATTCGTTTGCATTTACACTCACACAAGACTTTATGCATAGATATATTTTGACATACATTATCAAGTTTTTGGTAAAGTTTATTGCCATGGTTAGCAATGTCAATCATTACATTTTCAAATGCAATCCTGCATTTAAATACACTTGTCAGTCCAGAAAATTTGCAGTGTGTTGTTAGTAGCATGAAAAATAAAATATTTTTTTCAAATTGTGCATAGGTTATAATAGAAAGCGAAGACATTTTTGATAGCAGCCACCTATTGGCTATGATGGTCGAAAAAGGGGGTGGAATTGACTTATTTTATTTATAAGCAAAAAGTTATTGAGGTATATATGATATTTCCACATTTTATATCATGAGCAAAGATATTGTGATAATGTCCCTAATTAGCAATGTATCGCCCAGCCCTACTACATAGAATCAAAATTGATTTTTGCATTTATTTACCGCTGCCATCACATTTCAAACCTGGTCGGTAGCATGGGGGTCATACCTTAATGGCAGTGGAGGCGATCTGGAGGTGATGGAGCTTCCGGAGCGTGCTGTCTCTGTCGATGAAATAGGATGCTGCCAGTTGGTGGAGGGCTTCGAGGGTCAGCGAACCGGCTGTAGCGTTGGAAGCACTGCCATTCTGCTGACCTCTGCTAAGCTTGCTTTTGTCCACGAAAATGGTCAAGGACTCCTCGCCTGATCAAAAGCCAGACAAAAATTATCATCTCAGTTGGAGAAGCTAATCAACCCTAATCATCTACAGCATGAGCTCGCCCCGTCTCGGCCCGTCGGGGGCCCACAAAGCCATGCAGCTCTTCCCCATCTGACATGTCAGCTCTCATTACACGCATGGTACAGATGAGAGTATCTTCATCTCCGAGTGAGAGGAATCCAATGAAAATCAATTGACTCAGCTGTTGGGTTTGTTTGGAGAGAATAAATGCCTAAGAAAAAAAATCCAAAGGTGTCCTGTGGAGCATTAGCCAGACCTTCATATGTTCTCCACTTTCAGCCTCAGTCATGGTATAAAAGCAGTTTATTTATGGAGCGAGATATTGATGGCTGAGAATGTCTCTTTTGAAGAGGTGTATACTGTAAACAGTCTCACGGCAGGCAAGGTATAAAGGACTATAGAGAACCGAGAGACTGCTGCTCTCCAATATATCTACAAATGAAGATGAGTTCTCAGAGCTGAAAAGCAGCTAAACAAACAGAGATGTACCTGTCCACACTTTTCATCTTGCCTATTGAAACTGACAAGGCAGTCGCAATCCATTTTACTTTCGTATTGACGTATTTTTAGGAGTGAAACAGATTATTCAGGGAGAAAAACTGGGAGGGTCTTTTTTTTTTTACACATGGGAAACTGATTGGACAGTGAAAAGCGGAAAAGATTCCTTGATACGTCACCAGAATGTTAGCCAAAGCAGAATGGTTCCATGTACACCCAGCATTAACATGCATTTTCTGAGATTGTGTCATGATCAGATCACACTTCACCACATTAAAAAATGTGATCGGATCACTGCAGACACATTTTGAGGTGATCTGGAATGGATTTTGACTACATTTAAATGAAAGTGTAAATACAAATGTATTTTTCGTTATCTGTATGCAACAATGAAAGTAATATGTGATGAGAAAAATTCAATTAATCATTTTCACACTCAGGCAGTGCACTCTTTTGCTCTCACCCAATTCAATCAACAATTTCCCATTATTTATTTAATTATTTCTTTGGATTACACTTAGAATCTAATTTCTCTCAATTATCTACCATATAAGGAACTTGTAAACCACAAACCCTCCTCTTTTCTCAAACCCCTACTAACGTTTTGAAAATTTGTTGAGAGTGACCGACTGAAAGGGAACAGCAAATTAGACCTGAAGACACCCTTATACATTTATTCACAAGCATCATAAACTATAAATCATTTATTTAACTGATACTATATTATTAACAGACATAAAGAGTTTTGATATAGTTAATTAATTAATAAGTATTAATTAATGACAATTCATTGTGTGATTTCAGAAGTTGCAATAACTTTATTTTCTTCAATAAAAACTATAGTTATTGCAAGAAAAAAAGATATTGATTGTCAGTTCGTTTGTTTTAGATATAATAATATATTGACAATAAATAATACAATAATAATAATAAATAATAATAATAAATTTATCTCCAGTTCCCTTGGCGTGGTTTGTGAGGATTCTAGTGCGGCCCGGGCCCTGTTGAGAAACATGTTATAGGTGAATCAGCCAAAAGGAAAGTCATTTCAGAGGCGTTTCAGTTTAACAAAACTGCATTTTTAAAGAAAGATTACAAAGACAAGCCTTTTTTTCTTTGGAGTAACATGCACCGATGAAATGTACATTAATAAATCAAATGGGGTGAATTTTGAGATCGTTGTCTGACCTATTAAGTTATGAGTATCATGTCCATTTGACAACACTAACCCCAGTGTTCAATAATGCAGAATGTCACGTCAGCCTCTACGAGGATAATATAAGATTTCTTGCAACTCAGAAACAAGGCAAGAATGAAAATCCATTTTGCAGGGATAATAACTACTCACACGCGAAGTTTTGGTAACACTTTAGAATAGGGAACACTTATTCACGAAACTATGACTTTTCCCTCAATACATTCCTAATTAGCTGCTTATTAATAGTTAGTAAGGTAGTTGTTAAGTTTAGGTATTGGTTAGGATTAGGCATGTAGAATAAGGTCATACAGAATAAGGCATTAATATGTGCTTAATTAGTAATAATAAATGGCTAATATTCTAGTAATATGCATGCAATAAGCAACTAGTTAAGAAACCCTAAAATAAAGTGTTACCATAGTTTTCTTACCTCCCAGAGTGGCAGAGAGCAGGAAATGAGTCCCGTATTTCTTGATGATGGTGTCAGTAATTTTCTGCAGGCTCGGTCTTCTCCCCAGAAGCCTGATGTTATGGATAAAGTCGGGGTCAAAGGGCACGGCCACCCCATTGCCTTCTTGTCTCTCTGCAGCAAGGCTGTTGACCTTCCATCGGCCGAACTCCCTGTGAGTTCATAATCATTTACGTGAGATGTTGTATGATCTGATACTGGAGCACAATAATCAGCACATTAGTCATTACAGTCACATCCATGTCGCCCTCTCCTCAATCTGGCTCTTCTCCACATCTGTCCCTCTCTCCATGTTTGTTTGCTCTATTCCTATTCCAAAAAGCTATTTTGGGCTCAACAGAGCAGCCAGGCCAGTAGGTGGTATTTCATTGGGAGCCAGGTGCACAATCTGAGCACATTTCTACAAAGAAATGTGAGGATGTAATGCCTTAAGATCCTCCTTTAAACTCTGCGTGGTGCCTGTGCATCTTGAATTGTGCATAGTAGTACGTTGAACAAGGTAAAGCTTGTAAACGTCTGTTTAACCGCTCTAACCAAACGCTGAGATGGCACGGCGTGTTATAATGTCAGTTACATTTCCTTTCAGAACTATTATCTGATTACACCCTCACACAGAAATAATAACAGCAGTCCCTTGCGCGACTAAAGGGAGTACTGTAAACTAAAATGCATACTGTACACCCACTAAACTATGAAATAGGTATTGTGGATGGAGAATGGAATCTAGTTTCTTCCCATTTAAATAAATTTGCATCTATTATTACGCAGCAAGAGAGCTCTGTTTCAAAGTTTAGTTATCTGATATTCTGTTCTAATCTAGTCTGACAGAATTTGTTGCATTCCCTGAAGCTAACACTCTGATGGTAGATCTTCAAACAAAGCATCCCACTCGTGCTTCACTAAACGCTATAGCAAAATTTGAGAGAGAAAGTTCAACTTTTCTTTTTTTATATATTTCGAAACTTTTTTTGTGTGGAAACACACTCATTTTGAGCATCACATTCCAGCTTCATAATCATATATCTGTAAAATAAAAAAGAAATAATGATAAGAATTTCATACAGGCAATTAAGAATAAATGTGATACTCAAGATAACTTTTTGCCTTTGGGGAAAATATCATAATGTTTACATGCAATTTAATATAATTATTAGGGCTGTTGATTTAATTTGTTAATTTAGTTTGATTAATTATGAAAAAAAACAATGTCTGGCCTAGACCTGTATGTCATCTTACATTGCATGCAATTGCTTAATGATGAACATGATGCAGAGCAATGACTCAGTGCATCATATAGCCATATGATAATGCAGTTATACACAAACATTTTTTTTTAAATACAGTTTAGCAATATCATTTGAGCAAGAATATTTTTTCTGAATATTTGCATGATGTTATAATGTGAAATTGTGATATAAATGTGATATTGATTTTATACAAAGTAAACAAGAAATAAACTGATATATATTGATTTAGACACATCATTGTCAATATCCCTGTTTTATATCCCACCAAACAAAGCACAGCAGAACTGCTTTTCCAACAACATACAGCAGCATTTCGTGAATGAATCCTCAAGTGAGTTAATGATTCAGTGACTCATTCATAAAGACTTGCGAGCAAGTCACTTGCTTTCTTCTTGAATGCATCAATAAATGTTATTTTATTAACATTTCAATATATGCTAATTCAATATATGCAATATATGCTAATATTATTTATTTATTTTTAAATGAATACATTTATTTGGCAAGGATACATTAAATTGATCAAATGTGACAGTGAAGACATTTAAAATGTTACAAAAGGTTTAAATTTCAAATAAATGCTGTTTTTGAAGTTGATTCCTGCGAAGCATTCCGGCATTTCTATTCATCAAAGAATCCTGACAAAATGTTATCACTTTCCACAAAAAATATTAAGCAGCACAACTGTTTTCAACATTGATAATAATCAGAAATGTTTCTTGAGCAGCAAATCAGCATATTAGAATGATTTCTGAAGGATTATGTGACACTGAAGACTGAAAATTCAGCTTTGCATCACAGGAATAAATTATATTTTAAAATATATTCAAACAGAAAACAGTCATTTAAATTTGAAAAAAATAATTATCCATTAAATATTACTGTTTTTACTGTATTTTTGATCAAAGAAATGCACCCTTGTGAACATAAGAGACATAAATGTTTAAAAAATCTTCCCGACCCACAATTTTTGAATAGTAGTTTATATCTGTCTTTTCGTGCATCGAATACAGTAAAAGATCACTTAATATCAGTGTGTCAAATAACAGCAAATTCAATTTGTAGCCAGTACTTTTCATCTTATGGTAAAATATATCATAATTTATATACAAATCCAGTTACTGGTATCCAGGCAGTGTACAAATTGCATGGCAAGCAAAAAAAAAATGCCGCTTTTTCTCAGGTTCTGCAAGACCACACTGTTAGATCAATTTTTATTATTTTCTTTCATCCTATGTCCCACATTCCCTATCTCCATTACAGGGTTATTCGTCTCCACACCGGAGAAAACACAGGAGTTTCCCCAACCTTGGCTGAAGAAATCTCTCTTTAAAGATTAGCAATTAAACCACATCCCTCTATACTAGTGACAGACTTTAAAACTCATGGGAACCAATCCAATCACTCACATGAAGAGCCCTATCCAGAGAACAATCATGAAGGGAATGGAGGATGTCATTATCACCAATCAGCCCAATGAGGGATGGTGTAAGTATCAGATGAGGCGTCTGATGAGCACTAGCATTGAGCACCTAAGCCACTGATCACCACCGACAAACCAGAGAGGTCAAAACACTCCTTTACTGGAGAGCTCTCTGAGAACCTGCGGTGCAGACCTGAGGGCACCATGTAATCAAAAGCCACAAGCTATTTTGTAATCAGAAGCAGAAACTAGAGGCATAAATGAAGATGAGACCAAGAGGAAAATGACGCTAATAATAATCTAGAGTTCGGCTGCAAGGCTTCGTGAAGGCTGTGGAGGTGTGTTTATGCATTATTACTTATTGTTTGGAGAAGGTATTTATTGGTGATTTCTGAAGCGCTATGCTGAGTTTATGATACTTGACGTCTTTTCACCAGGGATGTTATACAGAATTGTGTTATGATTTGTTTGGTTATGGCTAATATATGAGCCCATGAGAACAAATACTTCAGTAAACATTAAGAATGTTGACACAACCCCACTTGACAAACTGTGTAATAGTGTTATGGTGGGTTTTCCTATCACCAAATGGCACCCTTAAACCACCCAAAGTCCGTTTGTTGCATAATGAATAAAAATGGCTAGAACTTTCTTGATCTGGAAAGCTCTAATCTGATTGGCTGCTTGGCTTTACACAATTTTCAGCAGTTGTGGTGCATAAAAAGTCATGTTTGGAAGGCATAGGGTTGCTATAATGAGCAAATCACCTTATAATTGCCAAAGTTTGTAAGGCTGTGGGATGAAATCTTTGCAAGATATGAGTTTTGTTTGAGGAACTCACAATCAAGTAAACTAGACATTTTTGACTTGTATATTCCACTTTGTTCTCTGAGTTAGATAAAAAATAACTTAACTGGTGTTGATGGTTCCATGAAGGACCTTTATCTTCTATGGAAACGTTCCATTTCAAAGGGTTCTTTATAGTTAAAGTATAAAAAGGTTCCTTAGATTTTTAAAATGTTCTTCTGAAAGGTTCTTTGGGGAACACAAAATGGTTATTTTATGATTTTTTTTAAGGAAATCTCCTTTTGGAACCTTTACTTTTAAGAGTGATTTTTAAGATAATTTGCATGTACTAACATTTCTGATTATAATGTGTACACACATATTTTACAATCCTGTTTTACATGTACATACTATTTACTTATTATAGTAATTACATAAATTGGGTAATAACCAGATACTAACCCTGAATGTACCCTTAAAACTAACCTTACGTAGTTACCTTATATTGCCCAGTACTTTCTTTGGTAAGTACTTTGTAAGTGCACATACTACAAAATATAGTGCAACCCACTTTCCTGATAAACCCGCCTCTGAACAGCTTGTACAGATGACCTGTGGTTGGTTGTTTTCCATGTCAGTCAGACAGTCTCATGTTGTTTAAGTGGGCAGTTCTTGGCTAGAATATCCTGCATGGTTTTGTGTGTGTGGGGGGGGGAAGCAAATCCCAGTTATTTAACCATGAAATAAGAAAAATATCCAATAGATTTGGTATTTTTAGAAAGAAAACACTCCACTGAAAGGAACATGCACAGACATGCACATATTCAGATGTGTCATTTCACCAATACACTTTCAAGAGGAAACAGAGGACCCCATTACTTCGCCCAAGACAAAGCTTTAAAATGTTCAAATTAAATTAATTAAAATTCTGTTATTTATTTATATGATCATTTACTTTTTGTTTTTCAGTTTTATGTGGAACTCAAAAGGTGTTTTTTTTTTATTGCTGAAAACCCCCCACCATAAAACCACTTAGCACTGAAGTAATACAACAGCTTTGTCTGAAGAAGAGACCCAGATGTAAGCAATAGTTGTGATAAATGTAACTGAAAATTGTCCCCTAAACTCAAATTTAACACTCAAAAGTGTCAGGAAGTGTTGTGACACATTGGACATCAGTGACATCAAATCCATTGGATCTCGCTCGTCTTGCAACTGATTGCAACATGCTAATGTGTGGATGCATCTTTTTAAACGGGAAAGTTTTTAGTGAAACGCAACTTAAATTTTTGCCCTGCCTCTAAAAACTGTATGCCTTCATAACACTTGGAATAAGGCATGAGATGTTTTTTTATTATTATTTAATTATATTTATCTTACTGGTACATTTCATGCTCTCTTGGCATTTTCATTTAATTAAGCAAATGCAAAAGCAATTAAAAAAAAGTTACACCGTTTTTCTCTCTATAAAAAGCAAGATCTATTAGAAATATATAATTAAGCAGGATTTGTTTTCCTCTACAGATAGGCGGTAATGTGAGTCAAAGCGAACACTATCGGTTATCATTGTCCAGCTTCAGTGCTTGAAGCATGGGTTTCTTTTGGAACTATTTTCATTGGCAGAGAAGAAATACAGGAACCAACTCGAGTTCTCAACATTCATTATTTATAGAACTACTGTATAAGAATGTGATAGGAATATGAGCAACTCTTTTTAGTGAACAGAGTCAAAATATCCGAGTCACCTGTGGGCTTGAGCTTAATGCGATTCAGTCATGCTGATATTCAGTAGTACAGAAGCACTCTAAGAGACACCTAAGAACGGTTTAAAGGGCAGAGGGTGCTGGAATCTGACCCTGACCTCTGAGGAACCGAAACGAATCACACTGTTACATTACTGTTACTGTCGTACCTGTATATTTTGTATCTGGTTGTAAAGCCGTGTTGGTATCGCTCGGTGAACTCGATGAATTCCTGAGAGCGATGGAAAGGACCTTTATCGGACAGCAGCCATCCGAGCGGTTCCGCGGAGCCCACATACACAGCCAGAGAGACGAGCACACAAGCCCAGCGGAGAGAGATCACCATCCCCTCCCATAGGAGCATCAGGTCAGGCGGTCTAGGACCAACGCTCCGAGCCCACATCCTTCAGCCATACATGCTCCCTCCTCGCAAATCCCCGTTGTGTCCTGCAACTCCAAATAATAGGTGTTTTCAAATGGCGATCTCAAGTTAGCATCCCCATCACACAGATTTCGGAAAGAGGGGCAGGCAGTACCTGGCATGAGTTACACTTCGGCTATCCGAGACACTGAAGAAATAATAAAAGACAACACTAGGAAATCCTTTGAGCAACTGTCCGCTCAGGAAAGCGATCCTTTTCGGAACAGGTCTAAAGTATGTCGATAAAATGTTTTCTCACATCAGGTGAAAGCAGGTGCGCGCGCGTTCCCAAATCCACGCTGGGGCGCAATGGAAGAAGTTGACGCACATCTGACAGAGGTGGGAAAAAATGTTCTATGGGAAACGCTTTTCGCAGGAATAAAAAGTGAGATTTCTTTAGAGCCCTCTTGTTCTCTCGGGGCGAGCAGGTTGGATGCTCTCTCGGTCTTGATAGGCTGTAAAATATGATGGAGCATGAATGCCGGTTTCCCCACGAGTGCATCTCCTGCCTTAACACTTTTCACACTGAGCAATACATATAAAGCATAACTCTCGTGCCCCCACCCTTTCTCTATTTCTCTCACCCTGTATGCCCCTCCTTCTGCGCATTCACTTCTTTTTGTTGGAGAATGTGCCCTGGAAAATGTACTATGATGTGGTTTTATTTCCTAACAGAATTTAAATAAGGTAAGTCACTTGCTATAAGTGTATTGTACATGATGGTGTTACATTAACATTCATGTTCTGTTAGGGGTCTGAGACACCAGCTGTTTTAATAGTCCAAAAAATACTAAAAATGACTTTTCCTTCCTTTTTTTACGTACAGTATCTTATGAGAAATTAGCCTAAACAATACTTAAACAACTTGCATACTTTAAAGATCCTCCAAAATTACATAAAATTATATGAATAAATAAAATTCTGATACAATTTTATAGAATACATGCCATTTTCATATGTATAGCCTACATATACATTGTGATCATACACACACACACACAGACAATGTACAGTCAATATCAACAGAACACCAGAGCTCTCTTTTCTGCTGTGCACTGTGATTATAAATAGTCTTAAAAGCATTGATTACAAAATGATAAAATGATGGAGGGGGGGGGGGGACACCAGAATATTAGGTTTGTGGAGAAAATAGGAAGTATTAGAAGAGAACTGTTTCATATTCACAAAGAGACTAAATCAATCATGCATGGGATATCTGTAAGTGCTGGAATATCATCGCTCTATTTTAGTGCCACTCTTTTGGGTTTTTAATTGGAAATGTTTTGACTTCCAAACGTGTGATACATTTTAGATATGGTGTTATGGTTCCTTTCAGATACAGTGGGGTTTAAAAGTGCAAAACAGTATTGGCGTCGATGGCCTCTGGGCAGCGCGCCGACGTAATGCGCCATCGCTCTTCGAGTGTCTCGAGTTCGAGTCCCGGCTCGCAGATCTTTACCGATCCCATCCCCCTCTCTCTCACCCACTTCGCTTCCTGTCGACCTATACGGTCCTATCCAAATAAAGTCATAAAACGCCATAAAAAAAATCTAAGAACAGTACAATTGTTCTATTTTGCATTTCTTATACAATACATTTTTATTACTAATTACAATATGTTATCAGCATAACAACTTGATTAAAAAGCTTAACTGAAAAATGTCAGAAATGGTGTGTTCCCTTTTGTTTCAAAGAGCTTATTGAGCTTCAGTGGAAGCAAGAACTTGTGAGTCACATGATCAATGTCACAGAAAATCTGAGTGTTGACATCTTATGGAGTTGACAAATTTTGCTTTTCACATTTGTATAAAATTAAGCTATTTTGTTTTCTGATGTTTTACTAAGAGGAATCAATCAATGTTTGTTTTTTTGTTTAAATGTACTGTACTTTAAAATGTAATCTCCACCAACCAGTAATCCATGTCTTCGGTGTCACAGTAATCATTTTAATATAATGGTTTGGTTCTCAAGAAACATTTAATATTATCGACAGTTGTGCTATATTGTCAGAAATAATGGTGGACAGGTGGTTTGGATAGAAAGAGAGAAAATGTGCTTTCATCATTTCAATTAAATAAAGCAAATTCAATCAAATTGTACTTTTCTGTTAAGAACACTCTAGTGATCATCTCTGATTAATTTCACAGTGGAAGATTTGCTATTTAAAAAATGAACGGCAGGTAAAGTTGTGGGTCGTGGTCTGTCCCATGTCTGAAGAATCGGTGAACTATTCGCTGTGTGTGACCTAAAACTCCAAGTGAAGCTCCAACCAATTACAAAAGCAATTACAAGATTAATTAAAGTGAAATTAAAAATACTCTGGACACTTAGAAATATTCTCCAGGAAAACTTAAAAAGTGATCTCTGCTCTTGGGAAAGTTGCTCACAGTTCATCTTTACCGGCAATTCATTACCCTCAAGCTTTTGAAGATAATTTCAGATGTAATGAAAGTCTGTCAGCAGAGGCAGAACATCAAATGTTTGCTCCGTGTGTCTCTGACATTATTTCTGTGAAGAGCAGAGTTGAGTAGGGGAAATGAGTTTCCTTTTAGGCTAAAGACTGTTATAGTTTCCAGTGTTCCGGGTCTTTGTTGTCTGTTTACACTGTAATTGAAATGTTCCCAAACCTTTGCTCTGCCTTACTCTTCCCTTTTTCCCTATTTCCCATTCCTTCTGTCTGTTCATTTCACTCTCTGTTCCTTACTTTACCCTCTACTCCCCATTTCTTCTCGCCTCTTTGTTGCTCCGTTTATTTCGTTGTTTTCCTCCTGCTGCCTGCAGAGCAGAGGGATTCAGTCACTGTAGTTATTTGTGTGGTAATCATCTCCTGCACATCAGTAGCTCAGCTGGCATAGATGAACCGGTCGCAGAGGTACATCCTCCATTATGGAGGAAAGACTTTTTTCTTTTTCAACCAAACCAAAAGAATGTGGAGATGCATGCGTCCTTCTATCTCCAGGAAATAGGTTTGA
Organism: Sinocyclocheilus anophthalmus; assembly: GCA_018155175.1. Taxonomy (NCBI): domain Eukaryota; kingdom Metazoa; phylum Chordata; class Actinopteri; order Cypriniformes; family Cyprinidae; genus Sinocyclocheilus; species Sinocyclocheilus anophthalmus. The sequence goes on along the minus strand of JADLZN010003163.1, from coordinate 107,051 downwards.
TGCTTTGGGTCACTGCAGGACTATGGCTGTGTGCATGACAATAAATTGAGTTCCTGAAGAACCATGGCAAGAACTTGATGCAGCAATATTTCATGTACACTCTTAAGGCTCTGTCAAGTCAAGTCAAATCACCTTTATTTATATAGCGCTTTTAACAATACAGATTGTGTCAAAGCAGCTTTACAGTATCAAATAGGAAAATAGTGTGTCAATAATGCAAAATGACAATAGTAAACACTCAATTTTCAGTTTAAGGCAGTTCATCATTGAATTCAGTGATGTCATCATCCAGCTCTGTTCAGTTTAAACAGTATCTGTGCAATCAAGCCAACGATATCGCTGGAAATTAAGTGTCCCCAACTAAGCAAGCCAGAGGCGACAGCGGCAAGGAATCAAAACTCCATCGTTGACAGAAGGGGGAAAAAAAAAACCTTGGGAGAAACCAGGCTCAGTCGGGGCCAGTTCTCCTCACTGTGTGTGATCAGCGAGTGAATAACCACTTTACTTCTGTGATCGTATCGTTTTTAGAATGCTTGAATTAAACCACTGGAATTGTTCGGATTACCTCCTTTTTGGACCCCACTGACTTTCACTGTGAACAAAAACAACTGAAACATTCTTCTTTTGTGTTTCTCAGAAGAAAGAACATCATTTGGAGCAGCACAAGGCTGAGTGAATGATGATAGAATGTTAATTTTTAGGTAAAAAAAATCATTTAGCTGTCTGTACTACATTGCAGTTAAAATAGTTCCCTCTGGTATTTGGTTAGCAAAAAAAAAGTAGGTTTTGTCTGGGGAGCGACGTTTGAAGCGTTTCATTGTAATTGCGTCGGTTTCGCTCCTATTACTAATCCTGGGCTGCGACCCTTAGTTTGATGGGGCTAGCGGCTATGGTGATATGTTGTGCACTAGAATCTAATGCATTGGTTTACAAGCGTTCAAAACCTCCGTAAAATTGCTTAAGTTTCTTTATTGGGACTAATCTAACCACTCTTTGTTAACTGAAAAGGTGTTTTATACTGGAAAAAGATTCTTTAGATTAATAAAATACACTTCACATTAAGAAAAACATGGTTGGTTTAGAAAGAGTTCACTAAAAGGTTCCCAAAGATTCTACTGGATCACTGCAAAAAAAAATTCTTTATTTTTAAGCAAATATGGTGACACATCAGTAACATCAAAGCTTACAAAGATGAGAATCAAGTTTGATGTTATTAAGGTGTTGCCCTGTTTGATTTAGGCTCTGTGTGAGAGTGTCTAAATCATGACAGAATTTTCATTTTTTGGTGAACTATAGTGGTAGTTTTGGCTCCCCGAATCATGATACATTGAGAGTTCTTTAGCTCTGTGTAATTGTAGCATAAACACTATCCAAAAACCCTTGTTTGATTTTATTCATTTGATTTTTATATATTTAATTTTTTTTAGGTCTTTTGTAACCTGATCTCCCAGGAACCATTATGAGGTGATGAGGGTTGATTGTTCCGGCCGACATGTTACGTCCATTGCAGCTCAAATAAAAATTAAAGGACACTTTTAAACAGAGATAGAATCAATTCGGTCAGTGTTAATACTCCTCGTGCCGGGTATGTCCTAGTCTGCAGGTAAGCAGCCTGGAGGCGGAATGGTGCTAATTCGTTGTTTCTGCTGGCTGTTTGCGTTGCTTGAATTACTATAGAGCGAGTAACAACAGGTGCACAGATGGGCAACATATGATCGTATGTGATCAGACGCAACCCCAAAACAGGAATGGTTACAGGTGGGTGTATGGGTCGAGAGTGACATGTGTTGTGTGCCCCCTTACTCTCTTCTGCCTGTTTGTCGGTTCTCCTGAGGTATGCTGTCCCAGCCGTTTTCGTCTTTCGCGCTTTTGTGCGTGCATTGGCTAGGGGTCAGTGTCACTACTTGTAGCATGACGGCGATAGCGTGAGACCTACAGAGGTTAAAAAGGCTAGTTCCCGCAGGATGGGCTGCTACGATACCGAACACTACGTGCGCATTTGTAGAAGGAGCTTAGTCGTGCCTCGAGGCCTTTGTGTCTCCAGGTAGTCATGGACGAGTTTCTTCCAGGCATGTTTGAGGCGATGAGCCTCCACCACAACCCACGCCACAGCCTTGGAATCGGTGACATGGCGTCTCGCCCATAGTACCAAACTTAGAAGAGGGACAGGGCTGTAGAAGGTCTAACCCATCAACAGGACCGGATTGCATTTGTGCAAGGAGAAAAAGGATGAGCACTGCCGGAGCCCTACAAAATGACCTCCAGCAGGCCACTGGTGTGAATGTCACTGACCAAACAAGCAGAAACAGACTTCATGAGGGTGGCCTGAGGGCCCGACATCCTCTAGTGGGCCCTGTGCTCACTGCCCAGCACCGTGGAGCTCGATTGGCATTTGCCATTGAACACCAGAATTGGCAGGTCCGCCACTGGTGCCATGTTCTTTACACAGATGAGAGCAGGTTCACCCTGAGCACATGTGACAAATGTGAAAGGGTCTGGAGAAGCCGTGGAGAACGTTATCCTGCCTGTAACATGTTTCAGCTGACGCGTTGGAGGAAGCGTTTTTTTTTTGGGGGTGTTGGGTCAGTGATGGTCTGGGGAGGCATATCCATGGAGGGACGCACAGACCTCTAAAGACTAGACAATGGCACCCTGACTGCCATTAGCTATCGGGATGAAATCCTTGGACCCACTGTCAGACCCTACACTCGTGCAGTGGGTCCTGGGTTCCTCCTGGTGCACGACAATGCCTGGCCTCATGTGGCGAGAGTATGCAGGCAGTTCCTGGAGGATGAAGGAATTGATACCATTGAATGGCCCCACGGTCGCCTGACCTAAATCCAATAGAACATCTCTGGGACATTATGTTTTGCCGACGCTGCCAGGTTGCACCTCAGACTGTCCTGGAGCTCAGTGATGCCGTGGTCCAGATCTGGGAGGAAATACCTCAGGGCACTATCTGTCATCTCATTAGGAACATGCCCCGACATTGACAGGAATGACTGCACGTGGGGGCCATGCAAATACTAAGTACCAGTCTGAGTTGCTGCAATGAAATTTCAGCAAAATGGACTGGCCTGCTGCATCATTTTTTTTTCACTTTGATTTTCAGGGTGTCTTTGAATTCAGCCCTCGGTAGGTTGATAATTTTCCTTTCCATCAAACGTTGCGGCATCCATTTGTTCCTAACACATTACCCAGTCCATATCAGTAGATATCCAGCATTATATTTTTACCCATTGAGATATGATGTGTTTTCAAAGTGTTCCTTTAATTATTTTTTTTGAGAGAAGTGTACAAGCGTATGAAAATGTTTTTTTTGTTGTTGTTGTTTTTTTTTTTACAAAAAGCAAGCATGAAAGCCCAACCCTAAACAAAACCGTCACTGGGATGCAAGCGGATCGTATTAAACTCACAAATGAAATTTTACAGATATTGTACAATTATATTGCATGATGTGTCATGAGATTGTGTTGGTCTTTAAGCTTTCAGATGTGCAGCTGAGATGTTTGCTTAGAATAAATACTGAAAGCAGTGCCTCAAATTCAGATGAGGAAATAAGAGTTAAAAAAAAAAGTTAAATATTTGAAGAAATAGTGTGTAAATGATTCATTTTCTAAAGTAACACTGTTTAACAGCAAGACCAGTGGACAAAAGATCAGAGTGGTTTCTTTGTTTCCGTGGAGAAACGAGAGATCACTAGATCAGACAGTGCCTCAATGTACTTTTACTAATGGTTCAAAAAGAGGGTAATTTTTAACAATAATAACTGAACAGCAGTTAGGTACAAATAAAGAACAATTCCATCTCAACGGACGTGACATTTGCAGTGAAAATGTTAAATGTAACTTCACTGAGAAAGAAATCACTAGTTTGTGGAACTATTATTATGCATAATAAACTGAACCCCCTGCAGGTACAGTCCAGATGTCAATCTAGACAAGTTTCTCTCCACTTTAAATCGAGAAATCCACTTATGTTATGGATGTGATAAAGGATAATGGACACGACTTTTTGAGAGATTACATACTTTAGGAAGTCTGTGATTTGAAATGCAGTTTTGAAACAGTAATAGCCACATAGGAGGCCTGGCCTAGGAACATTAAGGTTCTTGTTTGTAGTTGTTCTCATATTAAAGAAAAAAACAACCCCCCCCCCCAAGTGACAGTTTTGAAAGTAGCAATTAAAAAAGACATTGGGAAGCCAGCTACAGTAAAATGCTTTGAAACCAGCAGATTTTGATCTCTGAGGCATGAGTACAGCCATTAAATTTGGCTTTCACTGCTTGTATCAGAGTAAAGTTAGAAAAGTATAAGTTAGAAAAAAGTTTGCATAAAACAACAGAAAGCAGTCCATTTCATTTGAAATGACGCAGTATGTAAATGGTGTAAATTTTACTCACATATTAATGTGGTTCATTCAGTCAGCAGTTTTTAACACAAATTTTCTGTGATGCCCTTAATGAACATGACATATAATGACTTCTTAATTATTTTGCTATAGAGAGAGAGAGAGAGCACTGAGTAGATTACTTACAAAATTTTAGTCCGTTACTGATGACAGATTACATGATGAAAACTGTAGTAACGTAATCAAGGTTACTCATGTTAGGTAATGTATTTTGACTACCATTTTTTAGATTACTTTTAGATTACTTTTTTTATCAAACTTGTTTTAAACTTTCCATTAAGCGTACCAAATTGATATAAAAAGCTAATTTCTTTCTTACTTTCTTTCCATATTTGTGAATATAATCAAAGCTGAATGGTACGACACACAGTAGCATTGTTACAAAGGAAAATTTAAAAAAGGAAAAAAGAAGAATTAGGGAGAATCAATAAATTATGAATAATTTACTGCCATTGTGTGAATAATATGTAATCATGTAATCCATAAAAAGTAACTGTAATATGATTAATATGAGCATTTTATAATGTAATACTCTAATTAGAAGTACTTAATTTTTGGAATCTGATCACGTAATCCAGATCACATGTAAACATGTAATCGGTTACTATCCATGTATACTGCATGTTATCTTGCTAATTGTGGTCAAGAGCATGATCTTTTGCTAAGAAGAAGCTATTTTCCACAGGTTTTAACCACAGGTTGAGAGCTGTAGTTCCAGTCACACACGTTTGCGAATGTTCTTTGGAACTATGGTCAAATGTCAAACATTGAACTATTTTGGGAATGGTAATGGTGTAACTTGCGGGTACAGTTGGCTAACAATGTTTTTGGGAAACACATCGCTGGCTGCTGAAACATTTGTTTAGTTTGGCTGGATGTTAGTCTCTCTCCCATCATGAAAAACTCTCCCCCTTTTCCGCTTGAGCTTTGTCCTCATAAAACGCTGGACAATCAAAGGGAGAGGAAATAATTTTCCAGCCCTTTGTCTTGACTTGGCTCATTAGCGGTACTGAGCGGAAACAGCACATTGTGTATCACAGCTCTGACATGGCACTGTTTCTCAGTTACTATTTCTGTAGCACACGTCTACATGCCCTTTGTGTCTTGAGTCACATTTCCACAGTAAAGGACTGACCTAGAACATTTTACAGTGGGTAGAGGAGCAAAACACGAGAGCACTCACAATCACCTCATATCTGTTATATCACTTGACACAAGTTCTTTCATTTCAATGTGCCGCATTCAAAACGGACATGAATGCACAGAATACCCTTTGTAGTGGAGTCTGGCATTGCCGATCCGGTGTGTTATGAGATCTGATGCAATCCTTTCAGGTCGACATATGTGGCTTGCAGTATTCATTAAGTACAGTACTGTATGGTCTTTCTGGTATTTTAATGCATTTGGTTGTTTACCTTGAATAGTTGTCTCTAGATTATTCGATTACTTACAAGTGTACAGCAAATTAAACCCCAGACGACATGCTGGGCTACCGTATCGATTTGCTTACTCAGCCTCTGTTTGGGGGCGCAATGAACACAACGAAGCCTGGAGGAAAAAAATAAAGTATTAAAAAGTAATACCTTGAAATAGAATTATCCTTGTGGAGTACAACGGATCTTGATCAAATTCTGTGTGTTGTCTGCCACACATGAATTCACCGGCGACTCCTGACCTCAGATGAGGTGAGGTGAGGAGTGCCATCTTATGAAATGAGACATGTAATTTTACACATAATCCTGTATTACAAAACAATCCCATCAAAATGAACAGTGCTTCTGGCTGCATTGAGTAACAGGGCCATGCAGAAGGTCAGCTATTGTCATTGCAAGTTAGGATAAATATCAAGAGTCTGCACTACATGGCATTAATGGCAAATATTTAGAAAACATTACTAAAGCGGCCGCCATAGGCTGCATGTGGGTCAGCGTTCAGCCATGGTGTTTAATCATGCCTCACGGCAATATGAGTCAGTCACCCACACCAATGCTAATGTATGAACTGCTTATTATAATTCAGCTGAATACAAACTAAAATATAGGGGATGCCAAGGCCACACTTTTTACTCCAATTATTATTTTTCAAGGTAGGTTTTGTTTATTATTATTTTAAGGATTTCTGTATATACTGTATATACTTTAAAGTCACTATTTAGGAAAAAATGATACAGTTACCGGGTTACAGTTATTAATTAAATCTGAATCAGAAAAATGAAACTAAAAACATATGATAACAATGTAGTTTAAATATTTTAGTTTTCTAATATAGTGTTTTGTACCTCTAACCATACATTACCACACATTTTTACTCAAACCCAAGACATTACTGGTCTAATTAACTTATGTTTATTCTATTTTTATGCATGTTTTTTGTATCTTATATTTTTATTTAATAAATAAAATGTAAAAAATATTTTATATAATTTATAAAATTCAATAAAAACCGTAATTATAAATCTAATTTTTACCTTTTGTACAAGTCATTACTGGTCTTATTAATTTTTATTTTTCATGCGATTAATTTATGGAGTTTATTGTATTCATTGTCTATTCTTATATTCTTATTTAATAAACACAATAAAAAATATAGTATTTAAATATTTTTTGTAAAAATACAATAAAGAAGTACATTTATAAATAAAACATAAGAATAAACTTCTATTTTTAACTTGTATGCAAAATTCAGAACTGAAAAAAGTGTCTCCCTATCAGTTCAAGGTGACACACAGCAAGAGAAATTTACAAATACAAAGAACAGAATGTAACTGTCACGAATTCGGTCCATGGACTTCCGTTTATTCACCACCAGAGGTCACCCTCTCCATTACATTGACTCTCGCACAACACAAACTGTTGCATAGCACCCCGGACTACATATCCCATCATTCATTGCACGGTTTGCACACTGCACTGATTGCACTCATTGCAAACAGCTGTTTCTTATCACCTCACTCACTATATAACACCCACTCAAACCACCATTCTCTGCTGAGTATTGATTAGCCTGTACTCCTTTCCGAGTCTCTGTGTTTTCCTTGATTTGCCTTGCCTTGCCTGTTTTTGCGGTTTCTGATCTTTGCCTGTTTCCCTGGATTTATCCCTCTCGTCTCACCCCTGTGATTCTGTCTGCCGATTGGTGACCTACGCTAGCCCTAGGACTATTCTTGTATTTTTGCCCGCCATATACCCGTTTGCCATTGTTCGACCCTGCCTGTTATACCACGTCTCTTGAATAAAAGCTTGCAGATGGATCCACACGTCTCACGTCTCGTCAGCCCCATCACAGTAACACAGGTTAAAAACATTCTTTTAATTTATTAAATATGACACACATTAAATACATAACATAAATCTATTGTTCTTTCACTATTTCTGTTTAAGGCCTATAAACATTCACATTTCAGAACTTTTTAAACCATTTTTTTCCTAAATAATTCAATTAAATTACATGCAAATTCTAGATCAGTATGCAATCTCGATTAAATTCTAAATGGCACACAACCTTTATATTATTAAAAAGGAGAGATTTTCTTGCCCTTAAAAGCCTACAGTTTATCCCCCGGTTTAACAGACCAGGCTTAAGCCTAATCCCAGACTAAAATGTAAGTCTGAGCTGTTTCAACTGAAAGAAACTTGCACTTATTGATCTTAAAATATATCAATACTGTTGTGTTGTCTCAAGAATGACACCAGTAATAATTTTTTTCTAAGGCATGATTATAAAAATTACTTAAATGTCCTAATTGAACTATGGCCTAATCCTGGCCCTGTCTGTGAAACCAGGACTACAGTATATGTATTTTTCAGCTTATTCAAAATAATATTTAGCTCATACAACCAGTGGTTTTAACAAGGTATTTGATATGAATCCGACGTAGTGTTAATCTATTTTCTCAAGATGAAACTGTAATTTCACAATGTGTGATTTGAATTAATTCACAGCCCATATGCTGCATTGCTTAGCATTCAACACACACACAGCCATATTCTTCTTCATATCAGTGCTGACCACATTGTAGAATGGCCGGTGACTTTCCCAAGGGACTTGTCTTTCTGAAGATAACAACTTCATGTAAATGCAGTTATGTCAAAATAGAGGTCAATATGTAACACGAGAATGATTTACAACTCAATGTCACTAGAGGGAATAGTCATCTGAAATTCTCAAGGCTACAGCTCTTGGTAAAGCTCACAGTCTATGTTAACTGCTACTGCGAAATGAAGAAAATTAGTTTTTTTCCTTTCTTGATTTACAGTACGTTTTGCTTAGCAAAAATCTGAGAACAGACAGTTTGACGGCCATCATCATTTTGTTTTTGCCTTAGGGTGTTTCTAAAATAATTTAGTCTACATGCTGGATAATTATTGTTAATAGTAGTTTTCTCTTCAGGTTCATAATGTTTTGCACTGGAATACTGCCAAATCCCAGTTCTTTAATTATAGCCTATGTAGTTCCATGGGTTGTTATTAACCTTCGGCAGGGCAAGCATCACTGCCGCAGCATGTGCATGACTGAAAATTATTTCTTCACTATTATTGTCTCCCACGGTCCATAGACTGCTTTTGAATAGACACATAAGGGATTTCTTACATTCTTTTATCTTTATTCTTTTCACATGCGCTATTCTAATGATACAGCAGCAGATGAGATTGTATCACACAATCATCGCAGAACACGGCCATTCATTTCAACGGTGAATGGTCTTTGGAGGCGACAAGGAATTAAATGAAAAGGCATGCTGAGCCCGAAATCCAAATATATCTGTTACTTGATTACTTTAGATTCAGAAGATGTTTTTTATTAACAGCAACATACTGTAGAGTGATTGAGAGACTGGTCCCCTGGAGCAGGCTGAGGGCCACTATGTTTTTTACCCTGTGCACATGTTTTACTTTGTTTTCCCCACTAATTCACTGAATTCAACTGCTAGTGATCACCCAGCATTTAAATTTCATGAAAAAAAAAACAACCCCAAAAATACCTTTATGCACTCACTGGACAGTTTATTTTAAGTACACCTGTTTGCCTGTTAACACAAATATCTAATCAGCCAATCACATGGCAGCAACTCAATGCATTTAGGCATGCAGACATGATCAAGATGATCTGCTGAAGTTCAGAATGTTGAAGAAAGGTGATTTAATGACTTTTAATGTGGCATGGCTGTTGCTGCCAGACAGGCTGGTCTGAGGATTTTAGAAACTGATGATATATGGACATTTTCACACACAACCATCTCTAGGGTTTACAGAGAATGGTCCGAAAAAGAGATAATAGTCAGTGAGCGGCAGTTCTGTGGGCGAAAATGCTTTGTTGATGCCAGAGGTCAGAGGAGAATGGCCAGATTGGTTTGCGCTGATAGAAAGGCAACAGTAACTGAAACTCGTTATTACCGAGGCATGCAGAAGAGCATCTCTGAAGGCACAGCACATCAAACCTAGAAGCAGATGAGCTACAGCAGCAGAAGAGCACACCGGGTGCCATGAAGAACATGAAACCAAGGCTACAATTCACACATGCTCGCCAAAATTGAACAATAGAAGATAGGAAAAAAGGTCACCTGATCTGATGAGTCTCGATTTCTGTTGCAACATTTGGATGGTAGAGTTAGAATTTAGTATAAACAACACGAAAACATGGATCCATCCTACCTTGTGTCAACGGTTCAGGCTGGTGGTGTAATGGTGTGGTGAATGTTCCCTTTCATGGGAACTTCGAACTGCGTCCTCTAGGGGTCGCTATGGGGAACGCCTCGTCGTGACCCGTGTCTGAAGCATACATTGAAAAAACACCAACTCGTTGGCCGGCAACAGCCATGACGTCAATACGGTGCGACTTTAGTATAAATAGGCACTGGGAGCACACATCATTGACTGTTCTGTTTGAAGCGTGTATTTCCAAGGAAAAAGTAAGAGCTATCTCTATTTATTATGGCGAGCACTAGCAGAGCATTTAGAAGGTGTATGCATCCGTGTCATCGCTATTTGACACCAGATGACACACACAATCTATGTGTTGTTTGTTTGGGCGAAGAGCACGCACGCGATGTCCTCGAGGGGGCAATCAGCATGCATTGCGAGCGTTTTCCAATGAAAAAACTCCGCTCTCATTTGTCTCTCTTTTCAAGGAAAGAGGGGCAGCCATCTGCTTCACGCGGTTCAGGACCCGCCGCTGCTGAGGCACGGAGGAGAATGAGCTCGTGGGGCTTTCAGGTGGACCTGGCCGATGAGTTTAGAGGGGTCATATGATGCGATTTCAAGTTTTCCTTTCTCTTTGGAGTGTTACAAGCTGATTGTGCATAGATAAAATCCCTGAAGTTGCAAAGACTAAAGTCTCAAAACCAAAGAGATATTCTTTATCAAAGTTAAGACTCTGCCATGCCCCCCTAAAACGGCTCGTTCTAACACGCCCCCACATATCTAGGTCACTATGTGGGAATATTTGCATAATGCCGCCCAAATGTTCACGCAAAGAAAGAAGGCGTGGTTTCGTAACCGCAGTAGTGTTGAAGCAGCATGTCAGGGAGATGCGGTGTGTTTCAGTGCAAAAGCAAAAAGCACTTTATTTGGCCTTCCGGAAGAAAATGCATTTAGGAATCTTTAAGATCACAAAACAGCAATGCATTTTATGGACAACCATTTCATGAACCTAGGAGAGGAGTTAATTCTGACTTTGCTATGACAATATGGCGCTTCTGAATCAGCTACTGTTTTGTTATTAGTTTAAGTATTTGCTATTGACTGTTCAAATGCGGAGTTTTGCGCATCATGTGTGTGCGTGTGTGTGTGTGTGTGGTGTGTGTGTGTGTGTGTGTGTGAGAGAGAGGAGAGAGAGAGAGCGAGAGAGATAGTGTCACATCACAGTAGAGTCAGCTGTCGTAACCGCGGATTGTGTACTGCATCATTACTGTGTCTGTTCCCTTTCGGGCTTGAACTGATGATAAAACTAACAACATTATTAACTGTCTTAATATTTACTTTGAAAGAGGAAGCTCGCGATTATGGTAAGGGACGTTACATTTCAGACGCGTGCTTGTGGTGTTCAGCCAAATCCGATGCCCACAAAACCTTTTGGGGTCAGATAACCAATCAGAGCAGACTGCGCTTGTCGGAAGGAGAGACTTTGTTGAAAACAAAGCATTTGAGAGAGGCGGGGCATATAGGACCTACAATAATGTAAAGTATTTGAAAAAGAATGTGTTTTTTGAACATTTAAAGCATGTCAACATATTCTGTTAACCAAATACACAAAATAATGATCTTTTTAAACAGCATATTTGACCCTTTTAAAGAGGGGCTTTCCCTCTCTGCGCTTATGGCGGCGGGCGAGAGGACAGCCGCGGGAGGATTGATGTTCTCTCTTTAAACATCCATCTGAAAGGCGGCAGTGCTCTGCTGGGCCAGCCCAGGAGAGCCAGGAGGAAGGAAAAGGGAAGGAAATGATGAAGCGGGGGATGGATGGAAGCAGAGGCAGTTTTCCCGCACGATTCCAGCGGTTTAAGTATACCAGTGTTATGCCGACTTGAGGCTATGCGCGAAAACGGCTATGTGAGAATGCCCCCTGTAGAAGAGACGCAAGCTAGCTATCTCTCTATGGTGAGACATCAAACTCCATCTTCAATCGAGCCCATTCAAAGCTACATCTAAAATGAATGGCAAGGCATCCGCAGCAGCAGGTCAGGCTGTTGCTTCGTTGCACACGATGGCAGTGCTTCAGGCGTATCGGGCTGATCTACTGAAGACCTGGATAAAGGCAAGGGCCTTTCCTCTGACGAGATGGCTGAGTTGCGCCGCACCACGGATCTTGCTCTCCGTTCTACTAAGCAGGCTGCCTCTGCCATGGGCAGATCTATGTCGGCGATGGTAGTAACGGAGAGGCAGCTGTGGTTAAACCTGGCAGACATCGGGAAGAAAGCAAGGGGTTTTCTTCTCGATGCCCCGGCTTCGCCATATTGTCCCTCTTCTTTTCCCTGAACTTTTTGGTTCTTTGATAGATTACATCGTTGAGCGGTGGTCGAAAAGTTCGGGAGGCGGAAGGCGTGCTCAGCGGCCTTAAAACCTTCATTCAAAGAAGGTCAAGGTATTGAGCCCGAACAACGCAGGGGGTCGGCCCTCTTCGGTTTGGGATCAGAGAGAGCACAGAAGGATCTTCTAGTTTTGTGACTCGGACCTCCTCGCCTGACGGGTAGGAGGAGGTACATATCGGGGCCAAAGTGAGGGTAGGATAAGACCTGAGGGAGGGCCAGACAAAAAGGGCAATCAGCGCTTTTCGTACAGATCAGAGTAAATAATTGCGGTTTATCCACGCTCCTCAGGGGTGTTAACACTACCTTATTTTCACCTTCCTAATTCCCCTGTAACCTCCATATCTCCACCTGACCGAGGTTAGTTGGAAGCTTCCTGCATAACAGTCTCCTTCTGTACCTATGATGTTTTGGTTGGTTCTATGACTTCATAGCAAACACCTTACTGATGGTCCGGACTAGAGACTTCTCTGGAATCGCCTCTGGAACGGGAACCATGGTGGGTGAGTATGATCCATGTCTAAACATATGTATATATGGTACTAATGAGGACCGGGGGTTTGTGTGCTAACCTCTGCTAGTTTCTTTGCAGTGTTTCCCGGGACCTGTGTGTTTCTGTTCCGTTTTCTAGGGTAGGTCCTCGATGTGCACCCCCTCTGCTGGGTTCAGAAACGTGGTGCTCGACTTGCAGTGTTTATTTCCCTCGTCGATATATGCCCAGACGATACGATAAGCTGGGTTTCGGTTTAATACTTCCTGGATTATGCGGCCAGGTCACAGGTTTCTGCGGGAGCCTTCGTGATCATCGACCACCGGCGCGTCACTGCAAAAATTTCCTGGAAGTCCGGGCTGGGGTTACGCTTTCATGCTCCCCTGACTGGTCTACCGTATATGGGTTCGCTCAATGCAGGGCTTCCAGATCACAAGGATCCCTCTTGGAGGAATCGAGGCGGGAGGTCAGGTGGAATTACGAAACCTCCTGTGTAAATGCTGTCCTCGGGCAGGGCTCCCCTAACCTTTGCGGGTATTTGAGCTTGCCTATTCCGTTTGGCCAGTACTTAGCGGTATCTCGGTAACAGACGCTCGCAAAAACTCAAAGCAAAGACGAGGTAAGGCACACGTTAAGATTTGCGCCACTTTTCTACAAAATCACATAAGTGGTAAGGTGAACGTTATGCTTTTACTATTTTCTAAAATCCACATAGTGGGTAAGTGTGCACGTTAAGTTTTGTGCACTTTTCTGAAATCCTGTATGGTAGGGGTTACGTGTTTTTGACCTCGTTCCCTTTCTCTGAGTTGTTTTAGACCCCGGTACCTTGGGCTCCAACCAGTGTCTCTCTGTTGACACACTTTTGAAGCATCACTCCCCTCAACATTGAGGGTTATTGTGAGTATGGTGTTTTCTTTCGAGCATTAATCCTCTCTGAGGAGTTGGATTCTTTGCTCCATGGGCTGTCCTCGTGGTATTATTGAGCAGTGCTCCCCTTTTTTTATCAAAGGGTTACCTGGAATGAGCAACGTTATTCCTCTGAATTCAGAGTTCTCCTCTCATATGAGAAGTTTGAGTTCTCTGTTTATCCAGAGCACCTGGAACCAGCAGCATAAGGTGGATTAGGCCCTTCCTCTGCCTCCCTTGGCTGGCTTGCAGTATGCTTACCCTTCTGATTTTACAATCATACTGCAGGTCGAGCCCCCTCTCGTTGAGAACTGGGTTTGTGCTCCCTCAGCCAAGGTAAACTACTGATAGCCGTTCCAGCTTTGGAACATGCTGCAGGACGAGCCCCGTCTCGGTTTGAGAACTGGGTGTGTTGCTCCCACAGCTAAGTAAATTATTGCAAGCTGTTCCAGCTTTGGAACATGCTGCAGGTCGAGCCCCCTTCTCGATTTGAGAACTGGGTGTGTTGCTCCCTCAGCTGAATAATTGCTTGCTGTTCCACCATTGGAACGTGCTGTAGGTTGAGCTCCCTCTCGTTTTGAGAGCTGGATGTTTGCTCCCTCGGCTACAGATTTACTGCTAGCCACTCCAGCATTATAGCCATAGACATAGCATTTGGGGATATGCTTTTTCTATCTATGGGCTGCTCTTTCAGGGTTCCACGAGAACCCCTAGAACGGTATTTAAGTGTGTGCACGTTATGCTTTGCCCACTTTCTAAAATCCACATAGCTGTTAAGTGTGCACGTTATGCTTTGCACACATTTCTAATATGGGATCAACATAAGTGGTAGTGTGCACATTGTTGGCCCACTTTTCTAAAATCCTCTGTATGGTAAGAGCTACGCTCAAAGACTTTGTGCTCTTTTTGAGTGGTTTAAAACCCCTGTTCCGCCTTGGGCACCACTCCACCTTGTATCCTCTGGATATCCATTTTTAACAGGGTGTTGCTACTAGGGGTTTGTTGAGACAGTTCCTTCAGCACATACTAAGAGAAACGTGCGGTAGCCCCTGTGTGACAGGCCAAGACTAGTATGATTCTAGGCTCTTGGTCGTAGTCCCTTAAAGGAATCTATTCCTGATTACAAGCATTGAGCTCTACCCCGGGCTCAGGAGTCTGGCCCTAACAGGTAAGTAATATTGGGGTATGTAGCCTAGGCCTTTGGACATAGGGAATAATGTCACTGACAGCCATATAACGTCCCAGTGGCAACTCCCATGGCAATATGGTAGAGTTGGTACATAGTGCTCGCCATGGTTCTGGCATGCAATCCCCTCAGCATGGTGGCGTGGGTATACCGTTCCCCATAGCGACCCCTAGAGGGGGGGGGGGACGCCCGGAGTGCGAAGTTCCCATGAGTAGGGAACGAGACACGGCATCCTCTAGGTTTCTTGCCATGCTGCGGAGCAAGCTTCAGACGAAGAAGGAATGATGTGTTCTCCCGGTGCCTATTTACACTAATAGTCGCACCGGTAGTGATGTCATGGCTGTCGCCGGCCAACGAGTTGGTGTTTTTCAATGTATGCTTCAGACAAGGGTCACAACGAGGCGTTCCCCCATAGCGACCCCTAGAGGACGCAGTGTCTCGTTCCCTACTCAGGGAACCATGGTTACATAAGTAACCTGAGACGTTTTCTTGGCACAATTCAGGCCCCATTCAGTGAAAGTAATATTCACAGAAAGCTAAGAATGAATAGCCTGGTTTCACAGACAGGGCTTAGTTTAAACCAGGATTAGGCCATAGTTCCATTAGGACATTTAAGTATTTTTTATTAACATGCCTTAGAAGAAAACATTACTGGTGTGCATCTTGAGACAAAACAAGGGCCCTGACATATTTTAAGATCAATCAGTGCAAATTTCTTTCAGCTGAATCAGCTCAGAGTTACATTTTAGTCTGGGACTAGGCTTAAGCCTTCTCTCTGAAAACCGGGGGATATGTAATACAATTTTGGACTTATTTACAGAGGCCCCACATGACATGGACAAAAATGTATTTATTGTGGCCACAAATTAAGAATGAGTTCTCTCATTTAAGAAAATAGTGACAACGTTGCACACATTTTTTTCCTCATTTTACTTAAAACAAAATGAGGTAAAAAATTAGTACAACATGGCAAAGAGTTACTAAACCAAGGAAACAAATTAACAACTTCTAGGAATGAATATCCACGGTATATATTTTTTCCAGCATGTCGTGTGTGGGACTCTGTACTGATTCCCCCAGGTACCCATATGTAATAACTCCACCTTGGCTAAGTAATATATTATAGTTTAAAAACTGTGATATTCAGTAAAATGACAATTAACTTCAAACCATAAATGAACCATGTTTTAATACAAATCCATTGTAAAAATGGAAAATAAAAATAGAAAACGCCTCTAAAATCATCCCCAGATGGTCAGCCTTATCTGTTGGCTAACTTTAAAGGGGTTTGGAGGACTTTTAAGCTGGTCAGGCTGGCTGCCCAACCAAACACCAATTTGACCAGGCTGAGACATCATCTCGAACCAGCTGAGACCAGCTAAGGGTTTCTTCAGAGAGAAAAAAAAAGTGACATGACATAGTCAGTGGGCAGCCATTTATGCTGCGGCACCCAGGGAGCAGTTGGGGGGTTGGTGCCTTGCTCAAGGGCACCTCACTCGTGGTATTGAGATTTGCCGGATGAGACACTGTACCTTCAGCTCCCCACCTAAAATCCCTGCCTGTACAAGCCTTGAACCCACAACTTTTGGGATACAGGTCCGACTCTCTAACCATTAAGCCACGACTTCCCCACTACTTTTTTGAGAAACACTAATATTCAAAATAAAAAAGTCAAAATAAAGTGTGTTCGGATTGATCTGTTGTGCACTAACCTCAACTGTGAATCAATCAGTAAAGTAAAAAATGTGTGCTGACCCAGTAATCTTCATAAAAGCAAGCTGGGCCAAGTTTAATTCAGTAATCAGGTATACAGCTGACAACGAGGCACATCTGACTGTAACAGGTATATACTGAATTGCTAAGTAATCAAAAATCATTATTGCTGGTGTTCAAAGATAATTGTGCTTTGTTACTTTAAATGGATAGTTCACTCAAAAATTTAAATTCTGTCATTAAAAACTCACTTTCATGCCATTCCAAATCTGTAAGACCTTCGCTCATCTTCAGAACACAAATGACGATATTTGTGAAGAAATCCAAGAGCGTTCTGACCCTGCATAGACAGCAACCCAACTACCACGTTCAAGGCCCAAACAATATTAACAAAAATAGCGACTTTCAACAATTCCTACCTTTCTGGGCCTTGAACGTGGTTGTTGCGTTGCTGTCTATAGAGGGTCTGAAGGCTATCGGATTTCATAAAAAATATCTTAATTTGTGTTCCGAAGATGAAGGTCTTATGGGGTTGGAACGACATGAGGGTGAGAAATTAGTGACAGAATTTTCATCCCTTTAACACATTTATGCTGAGAAAACCCCAATTTTGAAACCTGAAGCATTGTTTGGAGGGCATAGTGTATGTATGGAAATTTACAAATGGTCAATTTTCACAAAATAAAGGAAAGATGAAAACATGAAGCTGTGCGTACCAGTGAAGTTCTAAGTCCTTGTTTTAACACAGTGGTTCACTGTAGGCTTTTAGGGTTTTCCAGCATGTATTTGTGTACAATACAAAATGTTTTACTTAGAAATGTGGTTTGAGGGTTTGAAACACAAAATTTACACCTGTATTTACTGTAGCACTGATCATTTCACTGACGGATGTTCTTGCCAGGTGTAAAAGGGCTTTGTGTTAGCAATCCAGATGCCTAACCATTAAGCCACCACATGTCATTTGTATTTCAATGGGTTCCCGAACAAACCCCCTCTAGCAAATTGACATGTGCAGCTTTGATTTCCCTCCATTTGTTTGAGGCGTTGTTATAAATGAGAGCTGTTTATCTGTGCTTTCATTTATTTATCATGGGTGGGATGGTTTGAAATACATGGCAGAAGATCCATTGAGTCCCATTTGATAATGGACTAAGTAGGATTTTTCACTGCTAATGCATTTTTAATGGAAGCAAATTTAAGAATGGGTGGAGAGGTTGGCTAGCACAGCCTAGCCTGAACCTTTCAAAACTATGGAACAAACACAGTAATGGAGAATCAGTGGTGCTAAATGACAGAAGAGAGTTTGCATAAATGTATGCAAATCATTTTTGCTGTTGTTCAGGCACTTTAGGCTCCACGTCCAGTAGAATAATAATCATTGTGTGAATGAAAGAATTCACAGATGTTGTTTTATCACAGATTTTACAAATGATGGAACACAAAACTGTGCTTATTTCTTTAATTATTACTATTTTATTTACTTAACGTTTGTTTAGGGGATTTTTTCCCATTATTAGTTAATGGCTGTTCAGGAATATAATCCTGTCAAAATTTGGTTGTGAATTCAATCCTATTTTTCTCTCCTTGTGTCTTTCACTACTGGGTACACTGTCCGGCAATCATTCTCTGCAACAAGGACGTCACCTATTCTTAGGATGCCACTTGAAAAGTCAAGCGTCTTTGTTTTTTTATCTTCTTTATGCATGTTACTCTTATTGTTGTGAATTATTCATCAGTGCATTATTATAATTTTTTTTTTTTAAATGTTTTTATTTGGACCTCGTAAACTTTAATTAAATCATCAAAACTTGTTCTTACTTTGATGGGATCATTGTTATCGTTCTTGTTGAACCATCACGCAACCAAGCCATGCTGTGGTAGCAGGGGGAATGAAAGAAAATAGGGTAATGGAGAAGTCACGGAAGTAGGTATCATATGAGGCTGTGTCTAAACTGTGGAAACACACAGTCAAGGAATCGGGTAGGTAGAGAAGTTCTACAACTAATGCACCCAGTCAAAAATTAACAAATAAAATTAAGTCCCATTGTATTTTCTACTTTTCAAGAGCCATTTCACTCAGATATAGGTTATGATATCTTAGTAAAGTTAATTGTAACTTTCATTTCATGCCTGTGTTAATGAGGGTGAATGGTGCATTTCCGCCACCTACTGGATTGGAGTATGACATGTTTTTATTTATTATTTATAATGATTTTTTAGATACATAAAAAATTGTGTTGATTTACTTTGAAACAATTTTCACTCAGAAAATGCTAGTAAATTTCACAAATAATTACAAAGAAACAGCAAGGAACACATTGAATTAAACATGAAATTCTTAAGTAGAAAGACTGAAATAGTATTATCTTGTAACATGTACCTCTGAATCATGTTTATGCGTAAAAAAATAAGCAAGTGTATACTGTATAAAATTTATTTTTCAAATATATATATATAGATATATATATAGAGACAATAATTTTTTAAGTGTACACTTGCTTACTTTTTTGAGCAAAAACAAAGCTGATCAGAACAATTGGAAAATGTTTGGCAAGCCGCATGGACTTCTTTTCTGATGCTCTTAGGTGTTAAATTAACCTTTTATGTGAAACACAATGCACTGCCACAATACTGAATTCACCAAACCGGATTTCCAAATATTTGGAAATTTGGAGGTTTTGAACTCTGGCCATGTTAGTCAATAGTATCAAGGCTTGCATGGCCACTTTTCAATGAAACATCTTCAGGACCTGTATTTAGGCACTCACCAAATCAATTAATGCACTTTCACCGAATGACTGAAACACCCACAGAGCTGGAAGAAAGAACACACAAAGGCTTGAAAAACAGCCCAGCGTCACCGAAAATCCAGCTAGGCTTATTTAGAAACTCATGGATCTTTTCTCAGCAGGTGGGTTTCTTTGAGTAGTAGATACGAGGGGACTGGTCCTAATACCACGCTGTGCTGGGAACAGTTTAGTCTCTGCTGGATTTAGATTACCGAATGTTTGATTATAGTCTTTGCCAGCAAGGCCGCTGCAGAGCTGTGGAAACACACGTTTTATAAAAACTAATTATATACAGTTTTATAATTACAGCCAAGGTAAACGTTTCTTATCACATCCGCCCATGACGTCATAAAAGCTGTCAGGTCATTTAATTGCAGGCATGTTCTCACTTGTCAAACCTGCGGATTTGAAGGACACGTCAAAACAGAGTTATATTAATGAGTGATTTGTTCCCCAAGGGATTTGCTATATTAGAGAGATCACACAACACTCTACGAAACTTTAAGTGGTATCAGCAAATCAGTATGTTGAATAAGCTCTGTATGACATACAAGTCTGTATGACTTGTATGCCATATGATACACTATGTGAAGAACAGACAGAAATTTAATTTAAGGCCCAGACATATTAAACTGCGCTTCAGGTGCTTTATGGCATTTATGACATGGATGCTGTTGAGGTGTAAGCCAACCTGAAATGTATGGCTGAAACTAAAACATATCCATGATGGAGAATACACTCACTCACACAAACACTCAGAAATTAAATAGTTAAGCTTTTATATTAATACTCATTAAGCATGCTTACACACACATACACAAACACACATACACACACATTTTGTTGCAGATATAAATCTATATAATAAATGACAAACAAAATCCTTACTGCAGTGTTTCTATGATTTAACATTTCTATAACCTGTACAAGTTCAATGTATCTCATGGGCATAATTATGTATCTGTTTTTGGGTTTTGGTTCATGTTCTTGTTTTCATGTCTTTTATTTTGTAATTTGATTCATGCTGTTGTTGTCATGCTTCCCTTGCCCTCATGTTATCCTGCCATGTATGTGTCATGTCCTGATTGGTTAGTTTAGTCATGTGTTCCCCTGTGTTTGCCCTGTCTAACCTGTTTGTTGCTATAGTTTCCCTCTTTTGTTGCCATAGGCACTGATTAGCTCTGCCCCCTTGTTACCTCAGCAATGGGAACTTTCTTTGTACCTCATTAAGTCTGTGGTGTAATTAAAGGTCCCATATTGTCAAAACTGAAATTTCCTGGTTTTTTTCACGATAACTGAGGTCTAGGGGCTATTTAACTACCATATAAGTTTCAAAACAGTCAGTCCACAGTAAAATTCACTCAGCCTGCTTAAAGTAGCTGTGATTTTTTACGAACCGTTGTGACTTCTGTAAAAAAGTTGACGTCAGAACTACACAATAACCGCCTTCAGTCACCACCCGAGCACAGCCCACAGTCCCACTCTTCTTTTGCCAAACCCCCAGACAACATCAAGTCCATGCCATTGCTGAGCAACAACAACAACAACACGGAAACATGTCAAAAAGGTTAACTTTAACCACGAAACCAAATCGGCCGACCTGTAACGTTACACACTCACTCAAAGGATGGACGATCTGACAGGATTGTTACTATGAGGTGGATCACATCTAACGTGTATAGTAGAGACAAACTCACCGTGTCTATCTAGTTATGATGAAGATGTATATACATTTCAATTTCAGCAGGCAACTATTTTTACAGCTACAATTAATCACAACAATGTATATACAATTACAAATGAGAAATTACGTGGACTTCGTCTTAGCTTCATGTGTGTTGGCTTTTTACATCCAGTGCACCCAGACATTATTTCATACACCCACTAGTCATGAATGCAAGAAACAGACATATGGCAAGAAATCTGTATACGCGCCCATAACAACAAAAGACAATACTTTATTGAACCTTTTCTGATAAGAAGTGTGCGCTGCAAACGCGAGCATTTTTGAAGATCTTTTCTGTCCAGTCTGCTCGTTTTATCGGGTTTAACCACAGCTGTCGTCGGTTTTTTTTGTCTGGCAGTGGCAGCAGATATTTTCTAATTTGAGGCTGTCTTACGTCGATTCTGGCACCCAACATCACAACAAGATGATACTTTAAGCTTTTTATGTAGCCGAATCTGCGCTGGTTTTGAATGGGCCGCCTCCAGTTTCCCCTTTGTTTTGCTGCCTCCAGCTAGCGCTGTGACGTCACTGACCCTAGTTACCTGTGGTTGGCCTGGCCGTAGGTCGCACAGAAAACAACAGGCCAATCAGAAGAGAGGTCGTGAATATTAATTAGACAGGCCAAAATCGTCCTGTTCTCAGCAGAGCTCCTGAGAGAGGAGCTGTAAAAATATATTGAGATGGTTTTTGGTACTCATACTGCAAATACACAGTAAATTCTTAAGGACATCATGACTTAAAATAAAACTCCAGAAAAGTGTAAAATATGTGACCTTTAAGCCCTCATGTCGCCATTGTTTCTTGTTTAGTGTTGATGTTGTTTGTGCCAAGTCAAGTCAAGCCTGTTTGGATTATGTTTTTTGTCTTTGTTTGGTTCTTCAACTTGCCTTCAGTGGACTATTTGTTACACATAATTGTAAACTGATTTCTCAATGCAGATGAAGTGGTAGACTTTGACAAAATGTGATTTTAAATGTTATAACAGTGTTTCTTTTTTATGTATAAATATGAATCCAAAAGCAAATCCTATGAAAAGTACTATTTTAGTAGTTGAATGAGCCCGCGTCACATGCGCTCAGATGATTTCGTAATGTTATGAGTTTTAATTTAGGAATAACAGGCTTTTGGGCACACTTGGCCATGCCCATTTTCCAAACGACCGTGTTATAGTTTTGCAAATGCTAGAGAATTGTACTGCAGTGGTTTTTGCAGTAGGTTTTTTAAATTATCTTGAATAATTAGCAAATTATACAACAAATCTTGAATAATGAACATTTTGATTGACAGCAGTGGTTCTTGGAGCAAAGTTGTTCAGAATGAGGAGATCAAACATGATATGAATATTGTGTGTACATGTGAAAAATCATGCTATTTACAATCGTTTACACACTGATGTTGTGAGGTCTTATGTATGCGTATTGAGTTTGCTAGTAAATATCTCATTCCGTTGAAAAGTTATAGCCATTTTAGAAAAAGTGGTCACGCCTCTTTCAAACATTTTGGAGACCCTTTGCGATGGTGAGTTTAAAGGGATAGTTCACCCACAAAGGTTGTCATCATTTGCTCATCCTCATGTTGCTCGCTTCAAACCTGAGTTTCTTTCTTCCGTTGAACACAAAAGATTTTATGAAGAATGCTGGTAACCACTGACTTCCATAGTATTTTTTTTTTCTCCATAAAATGGAAGTCAATGGCTACCAGCAGCTGTTTGGTTACCATCATTCTTCAAGATATCTTCTTTTATGTTCAACAGCAAATGATCTACAGGTTGGAAAATGCCCTAAATGATGACAGAATATTCATTTCTGAGTGAACCTATTTTTTCTTGAAATTCTGACAGTAATGACACAAGATTATTTTGAAATGTTTCAGTGTAATCGTTTTAGCTCTCACTACCCAACTACTTATGAAAAAAAGATGAAGCAAATGATTTAAAACTCGGACAGCTAATTACCTAGGTGTCATAATGATGCAGAATGACTCATACATTTCCTGCATTGAGTGAGAGTGACGGAATGGGAAACGCTGGAAAACAAATCATCTTTGGTTCTTTATCGACTTGTCCTCGTGCTGACTTACGTGGCCTAGAGGGCCCCCATCACTCAGGTGCGCGTAAAAAGACCTCACCTCCTCATTCTCTTAAACTAAACCCTCCCTTCAGCCGTGTGACTGGGCCGCAAGGCCCCTGCCGTTAAATCAAGCAAACAGAACCGTGCTTTATCGCTGAACCTGCTGAATACCAGTGTGCAAAAGATTATCGGTGAAATGAGAAAAAATTGCAATCTATGGCAGCCGATATTATTGTAAAGATTGAGTTCCCCTATCGATCCTCAGTCTTCACTTGCAGCAGTCAAATGATACATACATGCTTTGGGAAAGCTCCTTTTTTCTCCGAATACTGAAGCCTTTTCTAATAATGCAGTGCAACTGCACGGCCATTGGTTCGTGCAGTACACTTCAAAAAACAAACCAATGGCTCAGCAGCGGTGCTGCACAAGCCTAGGGCCACGAAGCCCGTCAAAGCCTGCCAGTATCTGCCATCTGGCTATATAAGTGGCCACTTCGCTGTAGGATTCAGATTTCTTCTCCTTCAGTGATGACAACGTTCTTCGCTGATCTCCGCTAACTGAAGAGTCTGCTTGCCTCGCATTGGAACAGTGACCTTTCTGCTCGGCTGATTCGCCACCTTTCCCGCTGCCTTCAGCGCTGCACAGCAGTGGTCCAACTTCCCCTGCCGCCATTCAGCGATCTTATAAGAGCAACCTTCTAAAGAGCAAATTTTTTGCGCCATTGTTTTAAATGCCGAGCCGTTATTACGGTCGATGATGGCCACCGTGAGTGCGTTTCCTGCTTGGGGAAATCCCACATGGAATCCACGCTCACAGAGACGGATTGTTCCCATTGTGAGAACATAAGTCTCGCCTTTTCAGAAAGCGACTCCGCCCCCTCGCACCCTCCCTCGCACGCCTCCCGTTTTCTTCCTCCCATGAGTCTGTGAGGAAAAAACAGCGGGGCAGAGTATCACAGTGCTCGGATGTGAGCGAGCTCACCCGTACTCAAAGGCTGCAATGCCTCAGCTCTCGCCCTCAACACGAGAGGCTTCCCCTGTCCTCTTCACCCATCCTGGCCAGTGTCCCTCTGCCAGCGTGAGTGATTTGGTCTCATTTGGGGGAAGTGATGACGAGCTGCTGGATGACAGCATGTCATTAGCAGCCTCGAACGCAGAGGAGCTGTCGGGCTCGAATGCCGACCCCACCCCCCCTGCCGTCGTCCGAGCCCAGCAAAGTTAAGCCCGAGATGGACACCGAATTATTCCGTGTCCTCTCGAAAGCCGTCGAGCAGCTGGGATTGGAGTGGTCTCCACCGGAGGAGCCCTCTCACAGCCGTCTGGATGAGTGATTCCTGCCGGGGAGCCGTCAAGCCCCTCATCAGGGATCCTCTCCTTTTTTTCCGGAGGTTCATGACGAGTTCACTAGGTCGTGGTGCGCCCCATACTCTGCACACCTCCGTAAGTTTCGCTTCATCCGCCCTCACTTCAGTGGACGGCGCTGAAGATAAGGAATACGAAAAGCTGCCTCTGCTGAACGAGTCAGTGGCCACGCATCTCTGCCCACCCACGGCCATCGGCTGGAAGGCAAAGACGGCCCACCCGTCCAAGCTGTGTAGTACGACTTCAGCTCTCGCTGGACGCGCCTACTCCTTGGCTGGGCAAGCGGCCTCGGCGCTCCACTCGATGGCGGTTCTCCAGGTGTTCCAGCCAAACTCCTCGCCACCCTGGGCGAGTCTGGCCCAGACCCCGCGATGCTCAGGGAGCTGAGAATCGTGACAGTCCTGGCTTTGCGGCCACCCCCAAAACCATGGCTCAGGCTGTAGGGTGTTTTTTCTATTTCTTCACGGAGGCACAAAAGTCGTCCCAGGCTATGCGACATTTTCTGCCTAAGCGCTCCAGCTCCGCTGCTGGCTCTGCTCGCCCTAAGTCTGCGCCGACTCAGCAGCCAGCAAAGCCTGCACCCGCAGCCACTGCAGACGCCCAGCCAGCCAAGCTTGAGCCTTGACGACGTTCACGCTCAGCCAAACGCTACCGATTCTGAAGCGCCAGGGACCTCGGCCCAAGATAGCGCTGGACCCTGCGCCTCAGGCATTGTCCTGATCTAAAGGACAGAAAGTGGAGGGGGCCAAGTCTCGCTGCAGCTGGACCACCCCCCCAAGCTGCCTTTCTTATGCCGCCAATCACCCCGTCCAGTTCCGGGTGCAGTCGGCAATGTGTTTTTTCTTCGCATAACCAGTCAATGTTCGCTGGGCATAATGTAAAAACACAGTGCATTCAAAAAGAGACTGGCAAGATGTGTCATCTGCTCCTCTTCGATCATTTTTTTCTCATTGATCGTACCAAGAGGTTTATGACCTTATCTGGTGGTCCCCTTGTCAAGTGTCGACCAGTCACTTGAACCCAATCCAACCTTGCCCATGCCTGGCCTGGCATGGCAAGCCATCCCCAGAGTGTCAGAGTAGGTTCTGGGGATAATAAAGTGAGGCTATTCACTTCCATTCGCTCGGAGACCCCCACGTTTCAGCAGGGTGGTCCCCACTTCGGTTCAGAGCAAGGACGCACACGTCCTGTGCTCCGAAGTGAAAAATCTGCTGGCAAAGCCTCCAGCTCAGAGCGAGTTAGGCTTCTACAGCCATTACTATACGGTTCCTCTCCCCAAGCAAGGGTTGGGGCCTGGCTGCCCATCCCCGATCTCTATCTCACTCCTTAATCGTTCCCTCCTATGAAATGCGCCCCCGGGTTGTCAGGAATGATTTCATTGGCAGATGCCTCTCGCAAATCCCCAGAGGACTGTTCTTTTCCGCTGGGCTTGAAAGATGCCTACTATTACACATCCAGATTAGCCCCCACCAATAGGCGAGTCGTGATTATTCGCCCTTTCGAGGGATGTCTTAATCAAAAGCTACCGTTGGAGCTCCTTTTCCCTTTGGGGTGTCCCTGGCTTCCCCGCACTTCTCCACGAAGTGCCTGGTTTTTTTGCGCTTTCCCCTCTGAGCAGACGGGATCCCCCGCATTCTCAATTACCTCGTACTATGGCTCCTTCTGGCCCATTTTTGGAGGCGGAGTCACTATCCTCACAGACGCCCTCCTCCTCGCCGCTTAACCATGCCTGGGCTCAGGTCAATTGTTGCTCTAGGTGCAACTGTCCCCCAGCAACAATCATCATCTCCTGGGAACAGTGGTTCGCCAACCCAAATGAGATCGTGGTGTGCGACAGAGTATGGCTACTGGTCATCTGCAGCTCTTTTGAGCGCTTCCTTCCAAGGCCGGTGCCAATCTCTGCGCGATCCCCCTCAGACAGTTTTACAACAGATGCTGTGCCTTATGGCCGCGCATCCTCCGTGCTACAGTTGGGCCTAATTGTATGCCATCCCCCTTCAGTCTGGCTGCAATCGCGGGTGTCCATCCCATGTGTGCGTCACGGCTGCCTTCTTATCCGGTAGTACAGCGCCTGGGTAACAAGCCCTACCCCCGCCTGAACAGAATGCCTCCAGTGTCATGGCGCCCAGGGCGATCCCCCCTGGAATGGTCTGGCAGTAGAAAGGTGCATTCTCGACCGTTGCTTCCAATCGTGTTGGGAGCGCTGTGAAATCAAACCGACTTTCGGGCCAAAGTCGGGCCTGTCCAACCTTCCTTAACAGACCTAGATGTGGCTGACACCACGCATTCTGGTCCCGTGGCCAGCATGACTGTGGTGTCCTACTAATTGTCCAGGAAAAGGGGAGGACTTACAGGCAAGCTCCTCAGGTGAGCCCTACCCCTGCCAGAGTTTTGCATTCACTGCATCAGTACAGCTGGCGCTGGTAACTGCTGATCCGTATGGCGAAGCCGACCGCTTATATAGCCGAGGTCCCCGGCCCATTCTGGTGGATTTGGTGGTCTTTGTGGCCAATAGGTTCATTGCCACTGCTGCCGATCAACGTTTTGGTAGTCCAGCGGTTGTCTGATTTTTTAAGTTGTAACCTGTCCAGCCGCTAAACAGCACGCTATTTGCCGTGCAGCTTTTACACTGCGTTATTAGAAATAAGCCTCGTCATTTATACTGAAAAATTACTTTTGATTTGCCCATAGACCATCTTACCTACAACGCAGTACTCACTGTCCGGCCACCCATCTCAGGAGAACCGCGAGGCTCTACATATTGTTAAGCCCGGAGGACTACGCTACATCTCCCTTTTATTTAATTTTAAGACGGTGCAGGTAAAATTCTGACATTTATATGTTGGTGTGTAGGCAACAACAACAACACAAAAGATAAAACTAGTCATTGTTAAGACGAAGGACCATCTTTCATTGGTGCATAAACTCAACACAAGCTCACACCATTGGTTTGAAACAACTCTGTGTTGTTTTTCTGCACCATGTAGAGGCTTACGACATCCCTAGTACATCACTCAGCTTGGAAAAAATCCCTAATAATAGATAATACATATCTGTAATAGATAAGAGAACTACAAGACAGCTGCTTGTCTGTTGAAAGACTGCTTTCTCATTTCTGAAAGTCCAAATTCCATCCGATTATTCAGCAGGAAATCTAACAAACTGCAACATGGTCTATTGTTCCATAACTTACAATGATATGATAAGATGAAAACCCTTTTGGTGTATTACCTTTTGTTACGGCCCATGTCCTGTTGAATTAATCATTACTTATTACAAGGCAGATGAGGAGAGAGATGAGCAGAGGAAGAGAGAAGAGAGTAAGAGATAGGGGAGAGAGAGAGGGAGAAAGAGAGGAGAGAAGGAAGAGAAGAGAAGAGATGGAGCTCAGAGATTCAGCAAGACAAGGTCTGGCAGTCGTCCGTCACTAAAAACATCTTTACATAATTACTGAATAACTTTTGTGTGTACTGTCCATTTTTTAGACTGTGAATGGTGCCCCGTAGAAAAAAAGAACTTTAAAGATGATCAAGACAGAGCTTTCCATTTAACAGGAAGAAAAGCAAATGTGCTTGTCAAATGAATATGAAAATTTGACACAGAACAAAGGGTAAAAGCAGTCATCTTCCCCCAGGGGTCGGCCACACAATATAGTTCCTCACTCGCATCTCCGGTGTTTACAGCGCAAATGGTCTCCATAGGCAGAGCTGCCCGAGTATTCAGTCATCTGAGATGCATTAATGAGTGGAGTTTCACTCAACACAATCTTTTGAATGATTTCCGGTACAATATCTGAAAAAGATAAAAAGATAAACGAGATATAAAAGTTGGTAATTTCATTTCTTAAAACTCTTAGAGTGGTCGCCTTACACCTTTGTATGGTAAGGTGTGGATTTTCGCATCAGATTCAACGTGGGTGGGATATCCGCATGACAACTTCAATTGTGGTTCCAGTCTTTAGAACACTCAGAAAATTTGGTATGCAGTTTTACCAAATAACAAAACGTTAGCTGCTTAGTTTAGGAACCTTACCTCTGGGCGTATGCAGTTCGCCTTTGATTCATGGCGTTGTGTATGCACCTATTAATATTTACACTACCACAGTGGATTCATTTAATGTTAATCTTTATAGTAACAATCCACAGCAAATAAGTATGTGCTTATGGTATTTTGGCATTAGTTGCCAACAATACAAACATTAGGGACTTTAACTTGAGCCAGCGTCAATCAGATTTCCCATTCTTGACTTAGCGGGTTTCAAACTTTCCCGCTTTCTAACTGTTTATCATTTCCATGCCTAACATTCTCTAAGGGTCCTGTTAAATTGCGGCATAATATATGTATATTAGCAATATTACAGAAGCAAGAAGTGGCTGTATCCTAATATCCGTATGCAAGGCATTTTGTAATACACTCAGGTGTTCTGATATTCAAAAACCAACATGACTTTTGATTTGAACATTGATTTTTATACAGCAGTTCAACAAACAAGAAGATAATATTGATAACTATAGGCCTAGATTTTAGCCCACACTTACACTCTTAAAAATAAAGGTACTTCACGATGCCATAGAAGAACCTATTTGTCTAAATGGTTCCATAAAGAATGCTTTAACATCTGAAGAACGTTTCTGTTTCACAAAAGGTTCTTTGGTGCGAAAAAAGGTTCTTCAGATTATAAAAAAGTAATAAAGAGATGGTTCTTTAAAGAACATTTTGACTGAATGTTCCTTTTCTTCTAATGGCATTGCTGTGAAGACCAGTTTAAGTACCTTTAGTTTTTTAAGGGTGTATGGCCCGGTACTGTGTCTATTTTGCCAATCAATACAAAAATTTTAACACCACCATCAAGCCCTTGCATTCCCGTTAGGATGTGATCCATAACTGAGGCTGATCAATACCAGTCATACGTGGTGGTTACAGAGTATCCGGCAACCCCCTTAAATGTTTCCACCTCTGTGTTATACAAATTGCAGGCGCCATTGCCTAAATAAATCCCTTTTAAGGTTAATTTTTTTTTTTCCTCATTAATGTACACACAAGCACCCCATATTGACAGAAAAACACTGAATTGTTGACATTTTTTGCAGATTTATTAAAAAAGAAAAACTGTAATATCACATGGTCCTAAGTATTCAGTCCCTTTGCTGTGACACTCATATATTTTTCTCAGGTGCTGTCCATTTCTTCTGATATTCTTTGAGATGGTTCTACACCTTCATTTGATCCAGCTGTGTTTGATTATACTGATTGTACTTGATTAGGAAAGCCACACACCTGTCTATATAAGACCTTTACAGCTCACAGTGCATGTCAGAGCAAATGAGAATCATGAGGTCAATGGAACTGCCTGAAGAGCTCAGAGACATAATTGTGGCAAGGCACAGATCTGGCTAAGGTTAAAAAAAAATTTCTGCTGCATTTAAGGTTCCTAAGAGCACAGTTGCCTCCATAATCCTTAAATGGAAGACTTTTGGGATGACCAGAACCCTTCCTAGATCTGGCCTTCCGGCCAAACTGAGCTATTGGGGAGAAGAGCCTTGGTGAGAGAGGCAAAGAAGAACCCAAAGATCACTGTGGCTGAGCTCCAGAGATGCAGTCGGGAGCTGGGAGAAAGTTGTAGAAAGTCAACCATCACTGCAGCCCTCCACCAGTCGGGGCTTTATGGCATAGTGGCCCGACGGTAGCCTCTCCTCAGTGCAAGACACATGTAAGCCTGCATGGAGTTTGCTAAAAAACCCCTGAAGGACTCCAAGATGGTGAGAATCTGATTCTCGCTGGTCTGAGGAGACCAAGATAGAACTTTTTGGCCTTAATTCTAAGCGTTATGTGTGGAGAAAACCAGGCACTGCTTATCACCTGTATAATACAGTCCCAACAGTGAAGCATGTGGTGGCAGCATCATGCTGTGGGGGTATTTTCATCTGCAGGGACAGGACGACTGGTTGCCATCGAAGGAAAGATGAATGCGGCCAAGCACAGAGATATCCTGGACGAAAACCTTCTCCAAAATGCTCAGGACCTCAGACTGGGCCGAAATTTACCTTCCAACAAGACAATGACCCTAAGCAACAGCTAAAATAAAGAAGGAGTGGCTTCACAACAACTCCGTGACTGTTCTTTAATGGCCCAGCCAGAGCCCTGACTTAAACCCAATTGAGCATCTCTGGCGAGACCTAAAAATGGCTGTCCACCAACGTTTACATCCACCTGACAGAACTGGAGAGGATCTGCAAGGAGGAATGGCAGAGGATCCCCAAATCCAGGTGTGAAAAACTTGTTGCATCTTTCCCAAAAAGACTCATGGCTGTATTAGATCAAAGGGTGCTTCTACTAAATACTGAACACAGGGTCTGAATACTTATACCATGTGATTTTTCATTTTTTCTTTTTTAATAAATCAGCAAAAACGTCAACAATTCTGTGTTTTTCTGTCAATACGGTGTGCTGTGTGTACATTAATGAGGGGGAAAAAATTACTTAAATGATTTTAGCAAAATGGCTGCAATATAACAAAGAGTGAAAATTTAAGGGGATCTGAATACTTTCCATACCCACTGTACACGCAAAGTGATATTTTTGTCATACTTTCTACACATTTACAGATAAAAATATATGTACCTGTGACATAGTCGTCATGACTCGAGGAAAACATTAAACTGCATTAAACAGCACAAATATATTCGCTGTTCGCGAATATATTTCTAATCGATCCATGGTGGATATATAAGCATCCACAAATTAGTTAGATTGTGTCAAAGTTAATTTCGCGTTTATGGAACCGCTTTAGCCCTGATTGAATTGTTAGGTTATTTTAAGTCAGGTTTTGGACTTTAATCCCACTTTCCTCAGTCTCTGTAGTGTTGTGATCGTCATATTCACGGCAGCGCAGTGATAGAGAATGCGCTTGAGAAACATTTCAGAGGGAGAAATCAATTACCTATCAAATATCAGTCACTTTCTAAACAATAAAAGTATAAGTACTCCCTGTATATATAAATCCTCCGTTTTTAAAACCGATCACTAATTGCATACAAATACCAACTTGTATCCGATGCAGAGTTTTTTAGATCGATGCATCGCATCATTAACTTTTTATGCCGATGCACCGAGCAAATCAGTGAATCTTCCCATCCCTAATGTCTGTAAGCAACATGCAATAGTGGAAGTTCCTGATTTAATTAGATTTTTGAGCAAATTCATCGTTGAGGGAATGATTCAATGACTCATTCATAAATTCAGCCTCTTGTTTTGTTTCTGAGTGAATCAGGTTTGTGAAGGAGTCACCACAAATGTGTATGGCTTTATCCGCTGATGGCAAGTCAAAGTTGAGAACTTATGCCGTTTTTTTAACGGACAGTAAACCAGATACAAAATAAGCAAAACTAAATCATGGCAACTTGAACTGACTTGAGCTTCACAGGAACTTGATTTGAACAGTTTGACAAAACTCACCAAAAGAAACAAGAGACAGTGGGCCTGTCTAAATTCCCACACTTGCGGTCTTTGCACTTGAAGAGCATGTGCACTGCACAGAAATGACACAAAATTGTCCCTTGCGGGTCTTCAAAATGCCAAAGCTCAGTGCCCTTAATACACTCTTCGGCTCAGAGCAGTATTCAAGGATAAGTTTATCCCATCATGCATCATGTTCTGGAAATAAATCGTGAGGCTTTCTCACAAGATGATGGAAACCTTTCCAGTGTAGTGTATTTTAAAATATGATAATATTAATTACATATAATTTGGTAATATCACAAAGTGTTGCACATTTTATTGGTGTGAAGATGAGTATGTGTATTTTGAACAACATTTTCAACTGCTCTTTATCACTTAATTAGAAGCACCGCAATTACTATATTGTGTCATCTGTTGTGGACTACTGAACAGACGTTTAGACATTTATTTTAAAATCCAAAGTATTACAAATTCTAATAAAGCTGTGTAAACACTTATATTTTTACAACACTATAAGTGTGTCCAATCAGGTAATGAAAAGTTTGACACACACTTGTGGTCTTCATGCTCACATGAACACTTGGACCAAATACAGGAAATACATCATGTAAGTAGACAAGTGGTCAAGTGCAAAGACTTTATATTACTTTGTGGTATTTGGACAGGCCTAAAGGAAACATGAGGGCTATTCACTCACTGACCTATTCAACTGCTTGCTAACACAAATATCTACAGTAATCAGCCATATCTACAGTAATCACATGGCAGCAACTCAATATATTTAGGCATGTAGACAAGGTCAGAATGAAATTGCTGAAGGTTAAACCTAGCATCAGAATGGGGAAGAAATTTGATTTAATTGACTTTAAACGTGGCATGGTTGTTGGTGCCAGATGGGCTGGTCTGAGTATTTCAAAAACTTCTGATCTACTGGGATTTTCATGCATGACCATCTCTAGGGTTTACAGAGAATGGTCCAAAAAAGGGAAAATGTCCAGTAAGCGGCAGCTCTGTGGGTAAAAATGCCTTGTTGATGCCAGAGATCAGAGGAGAATGAGCAGACTGATTTGAGCTGTGACAAAATGACTAAACAGCAAGCATGATTATGACAGACTTCAATATATAAGACATAAACAAAACCTAAAAGAGACATAACAAAATGCAAAAAGATAGTGTGTGTTGAACACACAAATACAGAGCAAGTGAATTCCCAGCATGGGAAAAAGTTTTTTTTCATAAAATTTTAAAAAAATTTGTATCATTAATTGATTAATTGATTAATTCATTCATTCATTCATTCATTCATTATTTTATTATATTTTATTTTATTCAGTGCCACAAGAACAGGGTATATTACATAGTCACATAATTAACAATATTAGCTGCCAGAAAAAAGTTACATATATTTTAGTGCTTTTAAATAATTACATTATTTTATTTTATTTTGTTCCTATAGGTTTATGTGTAGTTTAAAGTAATTTATAAAAATGGGAGAAATTTTGTTTGCGAAAGGCCCAATAAAACATATAATTGCATATTGATTTGTCATTTACTTAAAAAAATGTAATTGTGAAAATAATAAAGTGCATAAAATACACAAATTTCTATGTTTTATTGGGCCTTTCGCAAACAAAATTTCTCCTGTGGTAACTAGGATTTACACAAGCTTCAGTCTGGATCCAGAACACCTGAGAAGAGATGATGCAAACCCCACTTCACTAGGGGACTCAATTAGCTGATGCGCGGAACTCCTGAAACTACCATACAGACGTACCACATTTGCTATAGTTTTGATTGCGTCATATCTAATTTCTGTTTAATAATTGTTCACGTCTGTGTTTATTACGGTCTTTAATTTGATTTTTTCCGTACTGCTGGTTCCGTCTGGTCAGAGGAGAACTGGCCCCCGACTGAGCCTGGTTTCTCCCAAGTTTTTCTCCATTCTGTCACCAATGGAGTTTTGGTTCCTTGCCGCTCTCACCTCTGGCTTGCTTATTTGAGGACACTTAATATCCAGCGATAATCGTTGACATGATTGCAAAGATCTTATTTAAACTGAGCTGGATGTTGACAACACTGAATTCAATGAAGAACTGTCTTTAACTGAAAAATGAGTGTTACTATTGTCATTTTGCTTATTGACACTATTTTCCTAATTAATGCTGTTCAGTTGCTTTGACACAATCTGTATTGTTAAAAGCGCTATATAAATAAAGGTGACTTGACTTGACAAATTTCGACCATACACTCAAGTTTTCTGTTAATGTAAGTTTCTAAATCCTTCCAAAATGATTTAAAACAAATACAACGATAAAACAAGTGCAAAATTGTTTATTTTCCATAGTCCATAAAATTCTCAGGTTTATCAAAAATGTACCGCATAAGTATTTCCAAAGCATGCTTAACTGGATAAATCTAATGTTGTATTCTGTAATTTTGTTTGGCAAAATTGGTTTTGTATTTTCCATGCTTTGTTCTGATATTTCCGAATAAAGAAAGCATGGATCTGTCAACACTACAAGACCATTGACGGATTAACTTGACCGATTCATAATTTCTATTCATCATCTACTCCAGCCACTTTATTTTGCCTGTTCGTCTGAAATAAAATTATTTTATTTTCAAACATCATCTGTTTGAATGGACTGATGTATTTTTTAGTCCTGACTCCTTATATAAACAACTGACAGTTGCATCAAAACCAAATCAACATTCCTGGTCTCAAAGCAGTTACCTGACATTCTCAAGAAATACAATTTCAGGAGTTATTAGTTCACTAAGCATGCTAAGCAATACGGATGAGGAAGAGATAAATGGCTCAAATCTCAAAAGTCTGCCCTTACAAATAACTCTACCAACTGTATGTAGTTAAAATCCATGAGTGTACCTGTTTGACTGCACCAATGGAGAGCACCACTTGTTTAGCAACTAGATAATTTGGAACCCCTGGTTGAGAATACATTCCCAAAAACAGGCCTTTGTACGTATGTTGATACCATTTGAGAGCAACTGGGTGCTTTGCACATGCTTTGTGAAGTTTACACAGAGAATCTTGAATGCTAGGAAATGTGAATGACGGTGAATGCTGGCCCAACAGGGAGTTCACAAATTTTAAATAATATTGCTGGTTTGTTAAGGGTTTGTAAGTTTCCAACATGTTTTGTAGTATGAATAAACAGCTACTCTTAAATAATTATTGTTTTACTGTTTTCAGTTTTTCCAGTTTCTTATGCTATTGTTGTTGTTGTTGTTGTTGATTTTGAGTTTCTTTTGCGGTAATGTTCACATCTCATCTTTTTACTTTACTGATGTTTTTGTTGATGGACAACGTTATTGCAGCTTTTGTGTTACATGTCGAGGGTCTGAGTGTCTCTAATTATATAAAACCACTTTAAATGAAAGACCTCTTTCTTTATAAGATGTTTTCTCCTTCAGAGGCAAGCACTAATCTGAAACTGTGCATGATGCAGACAACAACAAATCGATGTTTCCTGTGTTGCTAATTGAACATTCGCTGAACATGTTTCTAGCTGGAGACATTTAGCATTTAGTAAACAAATCAAAGCTGGCTACAAAAAGTTGATTTGTGTACAGATATACACATAGTGCAGAACTTGTGCTCTTTATTGGCATCATGCAAGTCCTTCTCTAAAGATCATTGTGTAATTTGTACTCTGATCATGCCTTTCATAATCACACACACACACACAAAATCTATGAAGTGTCCTAAAAAAAACCTGCAGAACATGATTGCATTAACTTGAGTAAACAACAATGTAGTGCTCTTTCATGTAGACAGAATGCAGGCGGGTTATCATTAAAGAAATATTCTGAGTTCAATACAAGTTAGGCTCAAGCTACAGGATTTGTGGCATAATACAAAAATTATTATTGACTTAAAGGGGTCATATGATGCTTTTTTAAAGATCATTATTTTGTATTTGGAACAGGAATAAGTTGGCATGCTTTAATGTTCAAAAAACACATGATTTTGTCACATACTGGACATTAATGTAGGCTCTATGCCCCGCTCTCTCAAACGCATTAGTTTTCGACAAAGTACCTCTTACGGTAAGCGCAGTTGCTTGATGGGCCAGCTGACACAGTGCATTGGATGACGAACACCGCAGCACTGCGGAATGTAACGCCCTTACCATAACACGAGCGTCATCCTTTCAGACAGAGCCCGAAAGGGGGAACAGAGTCGCGTGACAGACACAATAATGAATATGTGTTTGCAGTACACAAGACACGGTTAAGACAGCTGACTCCACTTTCATGTGACGCTGTGTCTCTCTCTCTGTCTCTCTCTCTCACACACACACGGGCGCGCGCACGCACACACACACACACACACGATGCGCAAAACTCTGCATTTGAACAGTCAATAGTACTTAAACTATTAAGAAAACATACTTATTCAGAAGTGCCAGATTGTTATAGCAAAGTCAGAATTATCTCCTCTCTTAGGTTCACGAAACGGTTGTCCATAAAAGGCATTGCTGTTCTGTTGTAAGTGATCTAAAGATTCCTAAATGCATTGGTTTTTTTCTACTTTCGGAAGGCCAAATAAAGTGATTTTGCTATCGCACTGAAACACACAGCGTCTCCCCGACATGCTGCTTCAACACTAACTGCGGTTACTGAAACCACGCCTTCTTTCTTTGCATGAACAGTTGGCCACATTATGCAAATATTTTCACATAGTGAGGTAGAGATGTGGGGGCATGTTAGAACGAGCCGATTTAGGTAGGCGTGGCAGAGTCTTAACTTTGATAAAGAATATCTATTTGGTTTTGAGACTTTGGTCTTTGCAACTTCAGGGATCTTATCTATGCACAATCAGCTTGTAACACTCCAAAGAGAAAGGAAAACTTGAAATCTCATCATATGACCCCTTTTAAAAATCTGCTTACAGTGAAGCACTTACAATGAAAGTGAATCAGGACTTCTCTTTTTTTTGAGGATTTAAAAGCAGAAATGTGCATCTTATAATTGATATATTCTTCAAACTGTGTATTATGAGCTTCTAGTGGCAAGAATAAATTTTTCTGGTCCTGTGAAAGCTTTTTGATTGAGACATGGTTCACACAATTCTTTATGGGAAGACCATTTTCAGTTATTGAACGTTTTCAGCTTTTAGAGACGGAGAGGTTCACTTACTTTGTCCAGCTTGCCCTGTCAACGGTAACTCGGTGTCTTCAAAAAGATGTTGAAAAGTACAGCTGATTGTGTTTTATTCACAGTTTATTCACATTGTGTTTGTCAAAAATTTTATTTTACATGAAGATCAGGCTACATTTTATTTTTTTTTTTTTGATCAACAAGAAGAGGATTATATTTCAAACGGTGCAACAAGTTATCGACAGCTCTGTACTGTTCTACAGGGTGCAAATCTGTTGGAATAGTATTTTTCAGTGTTAGAGATGTCCAGGTTTCCATGTAACGTGTCAAAAACATATATAAACACGCCCTAGTGAAAAATAAATATACTTAATTGTATTTAAAACATATTTATTTTATGATAAGTATACTAAAAATAGATTGACATGTCTACACTTTCTAAATGTAGTTATTTCATGCTTTCATCAAGCACAAACTTAGTGCACTACGAATAAATTTGTAAAATACTATACTTTTTACAAATGCATTTGGGGAAGGATGAAATATATATTTTTATCCTTAAGAAAGTACACTGGCTAGGTTCTTAATTCCATCTACAACGTGTTTAAAAAAGTGGTTTTCATATTAGTGTTCTCTGAGCACAAAAGAAAAACTTTAAATATGAACTACACACACAACAAAGAGGATGCTCACTTCATAACCCCAATGACATGTCCATGCTCACTCAACCCAAAAATTAGTCTCGTTAAGGGATGAATGAAGCAACTCATCCTATGATCCTGTAGATGTATAAAGGCCATATTTTTTGACTATAGGAAGGGAGGTTAGGAGCCTGAATTATTTTTTTACACTAAAATAATGTTCTGTTAATGTCTTGTGATATACTGAAACAGTATTTTAACATTTTCAGATTGCTTCCATTTACTTCCATTGTGCGTATCTCACTGTAACCCCGATTTTTTTTTTTTTTTAAGAAAACAAAGGGTAAATGGAAATTAACCAGTATTACACCACACATTGTCTTGACTGAACTTAACTTTACTGAACCTGGAATATTCCTTTAACAGTCATCTTAATAGAGTGAATTTAATCAGATGTGCACTTATATCACAGGTTAACAGAAATGAGGAAAAACAGCACTTTATAGGCTTCATCTATTGTGCATTAGGACAAATAAGCTCTGACACTGATAAACGAAAAAGCAACATTACAAATAACATGAGTTCTTAAAATTTCACATCTGTAACTCTTTAAGAAAAATGAAACAGTGTGGAATACTACTGTATATTATGCTGTGTAAATGTATTTTGGAAACTCACTGCGGCAGCTAAAGGACTTAAACACAGTATAGGTCATATTGCATGTCATCCATCATCTTTTGGTGTTATTGACGATTTGGCGGAGTCTTATCACAGTGCCCAGACTATTGTTTGGTGCAGAGACAATCACTGTAATCTGCCCTGATAATCTCAGCGCCTGGATAAACCTTTTTCCTCTGTCTAAGCCTTATAAACCCAAGATACTGTGTTCTGCTTGTGGAAATCCTCCTGGGCATTTGAAATATCCTCCCGTGCATACTTAGCATCAGAGACTGTACAATAATAAACCTGAGCTGGATCAGATCCCTATAAATGCGACTCATTTTTGATGTTGGAATAGATGTGATGTGCTGTGCTGTGCTGTGCATTTACTGACTGCTGTTAGGGTTTTCTAACTGGTATTGTCTTCACTTCCTTATTTATTTATTTGACTGTCTGATATGCTTTATCATAGTACTTGGCATCTTTTAGATGTACTTTTAGGCTCCAACAAACGCGCTGACATACTTTGAATTTGTTTATCCTGTAGGATCCAGGAACTGAGATATCCCGCTTCAGCCGACCAATTTACTTTGACAAATTCTTTATAGGATTGCATGTTGGGCTTTAGGCCCAGGAAACTTTATATTACTGGGACATTTCATGTGATCGATGCAAAATACACTGTGTTCTTTTTTTACCTGCTTTGTCGCTTACTTGCTGCTGTGGTAATTTTCTTTTAGAACCTGACTTCCTTTCAATTGGGCAAATTTGTGAATGCTATGAGCCCATTTGAATGCTGGCTATTGTGTTCACAGCGGTGCATTAAAGGCCTCCCTGCTCTTTCATTACCTGTTTGATCCACCTTACTGATCACTCGCTTAAGTTCTGGGTTAATTTTCAGGCGACACTGTAAAACATCACCAAGATTTTGGAGGTCAGCACTTCAGTAAAGGGAAAGTTGCTCTTTAATAGTGCTGTGAAATGTCCCTACCTACAGTATATTCTTGCTGTGATACATCAGGGACTGCAAAAGTGATTGAAAATCACCACTAAAGAGCAATTTCCGCTAATACCCCGCATGTCTTGATGCAAAGCACAGTGGGAAACCATTCATTATCAAGCACTTATAGGAAAACATCACCTGATAGACAAAAATGTCAAATCTTCTATATATTCAGACGGTGTGAATGGATTTTTTTGTCACACTCTATGGTGTCCTATGCATTTAAAGCTATTTAAAGGGGTCATATGATGCGATTAAAATTTTTCCTTTCTCTTTGGAGTGTTACAAGCTCTTGGTGCATAAAGAAGATCTGTAAACTTGCAAAGACTAAAGTCTCAAATCCAAAGAGATATTCTTTATAAAAGTTAAGAGTCAATCATGCCTTCCTAAAATATGGTTTTTTTCGTCCTTCTAACATGCCCCCACATGTCTACGTCACGATGTGGGAAGATTTGCATAACGCCGCCCAAATGTTCACACAAAGAAGGCATAACTTTTATTCGCGTGAGTCGTGTTGTTGCCACGCCATTTGTTTCGTGAAGCACTGTGTGTTTGTGTGAAAGCGAAAACTACTTTTTTGGTCTTTCAAATGGCCGATTATCCGCTTGTCAGCTGCACAGCTGATTTGATCGTGTGTCTGGTCATGGGAAATACATCAACTTCCGGCGGGGGATAGCCGGATGGCTTTCACGTGGACCGAAGCGGATTTGGTTATCTAGCCCCGGTGTGTCACATGTGTTTTCCGGCCGCGCTGTTTCTCAAGCGCCACTCAAGCCTGCCGGCCTCCAAAGGGTTTGAGCAGTGTAGAGTAGCGCTTGTTGTTGTCATTTCTCTGATCACAAATGCAGACATGGTTTATGTTTACGTGGCGCGATGCAACGCAACGCTTAAAAAGGCTGTATAAATCATTATAATCCATAAGGATGTACCCACTGGATGCAAAAATGCCTCGTTTATAATGGGTTTCAATGATTTTGAATCGTCGCTCCGGCCGGACAAGGCATAACAGTATGTTAAGGGGTGTAACATTTCTGTCAGACGCTTGAGGTATTCGGCCAATCAAACGCACTGGATAGCTGGCCAATCACAGCACACCTCGCTTTCAGACCGTTGAGCTTTGTAAAAATCGGCGAGTTTCAGAAAGGCAGGGCATAGAGGATATGAAACAATAATGTACAGTATGTGGAAAAATAATGTGTTTTTTGAACCTTTAAACACATTTCATTACACCAAATAAAAAAAAATGTTTGTAAAAAATATGCACCCCTTTCTCTGAGCTTGTCCCAGAACTGTGTTGTATGTGTGTAGCAATTTGGCAAAAAATTTCCTATTTTCTATATATGTTATGTAGCAATAAATATTAATGTTTATTAAAATACTTAAGCAGACATAACTGGTCATACTTTATATGACAATGTATTTACAAGCAACTGTACAAAATAAATGCATCCATTTGATGATAGATTTGATATGTTCTATTCGCACTTGTACTTACTCTATGATGGGGCAAAGTGGTCTAAGTTTTATGAACGTTGTTGTTAGACAATCCTGGTTCCAACAAACGCTGGTCCTTTAGATGATATTAGTATGAATAGACGAGCAGACAGTTTGACAGATGGCTTTGTGATCTTTGCAAGAATGCAACTTGAAATTAAATTGAGTGTTTGGATGTTACTGGCAGTATGAAGCCCCAGAGAAGTTTCTCTGCGAGCACTTTGAAATTCCTTTTAGCCTCCTAAATAAAAAAAAAATTTTAAATGCCAATGTGAAAGTTTTTGATAATGCCGGAGTCCAAATCCGTATCTGCTCTGGATTTAGAAAAACTTGCCATATTACAGTGTAATTTAATAGAAAGGATTTTCTTTTTGAAACCCAGTTGAAGATCAGCTGTGAGAAATGGCCAGGCTGACAGACACGGCAGGATCTCTCTGAGGACGGCTCTTAGGCTGATCCAGCTGAAAAACATGACACATACTCTCCTCAGAGGCACACTGCCATAGTCTATGTCACCTTCACACACTGTACAAGGAAAGGTTGGGGCGAAATGAACATGGTGCCAATTAAGCGAGAGTGAAGTATGTATAACGTTCAATAACTTCTGATCTGGTAAATAAATCTTAAATGTCTAGTAATTTTTTTTTGACCTGATTTCAAATTCTGTACTGGTGATACTCTCGGGCCCCCCCCCCGGGATTGGCATGGTAATTTACATGACAATGTTAATGTATTTGGTTCTTTGGTGGAATAGATAGGTTACGTGGCTGCTTTTTTTTTGGCACCCCCCTTGGATCTTAGAGCACCTCCCCTCGTACCGGATCTCGATACTGTCATACATTCTCCAAAAACATGTGCCTGTAAGCATGTAGAATATGAGGCCGGCTACTATTTTTAGAATAATACTAGAATCACTCCCTAGATACATGATCACCCCGTAGCAGATCTATACAGGTGGAGCTGGGGATGGTGGCAGGGTTCTTCGAAGTGCACTGCTACTGTACAGCATCACACACTGCGAGCTCTATTGGCTAACAGACAACAGAAGGAATGTCAATCAGCTGGCCATGTTGATAGCCCCCCCCCTTCTAGTGATGTCATTATGTCATATCGAGTTAGATCTTTTGGACTGCGCCATCTAGAGTTGCATGCCAGAACTCTGTAAATATATCGGACATACGTCATACAGAATGTTTAATGCCAATCACTTCCAATCAACCATATACAGTACAAATAAAAGCTTAGTGACTCAATATGACTCTTAGTGATAACAATACAACAATTGCATGTGTCTTTGTCATTGTTTAGTTCCATGCAAATGACTGTAAATGATTAGAGAAGAGACATGGTTCACACAGCGCACAGTTGCAATAAAGGTCATGTCTGGACAGAAATCACAGGGGTGAAGCTGAATTTGGCACTGTAGGCTTGGCACAAAATGAAATTAAATCTAATATTATCTAAAAGTGACAAACTGCAAAAACATTGCATCTAACAGACATGTTTTTCTGCCTCAAAGCCTTTGACTAATAAAGTCTCATCAGACATATGAGTTTTACTGCCATCTGCTTCACCATGTCAGTGTGGCAGTAAAAACAGACCCCCTTACGTCTCATAAATATGCTGCTGAGTTATCATCACACAGGGACTTAGTGTGAAAGAAATTAGATTTGACTTGCGTACCGGGATGTCTAACGTTTTGCCTTCTATCTTTAAAAACCAAACACCGCTGCTTGCACCTTACTGGACATTCATATTCAGCGCTTTCCTTTCTCCTTGCGGAGGGGATCTCATTAAAGATCAGCCCCCTGAAATCTTTTTTACACAAGCTCAGGGCTGCCATGAGCCAAGAGCCTGTTTTGAAAAGAAGAGATTGTTAAGCACATTGTGTGGGAAGCAAAGATGTTGTTACTGATGCAAATGCTTGTAATTTTTTGGGATGGTATGCCTATTAGAGCAAATTACGTTTAAATTACACATACTTTTCAAAGTTGCATTACAGGCACCATAAAAATACAATTATGCTATTAAGCCAAAAAATAAAATATGCTTTGCACATGGTGACTGCTGTAATGTTGTACTGACTAATTAGCATCCAAAACCTGCCTGTTTTATAAAGAAATGCACATCCGTTATGTATTCAGCGACAGAAATGAATCCACATTTGCAGGTGTGCAGGAGCTTTTAGCTTCGCTGCACACATAAACCAAAAATGCCAACCGCAATGCCAATCCTTGGCCTACTTTTCTAAAGTTCCAGTGTCTTCTGAGTATTAACGGCCTTATGATTGATGCACCTCGCCCCTTTTTTTTATGTTCCACCACCCCTTCCAGTAGGCCGTGACACGTGTGCCTATTCCTCTGTCAGAATCGTGGTGTCTAGGTAGTTCCGGTGAGCAGGGAGGGGCTGGGTCCTGTCATGACTGCGGGGCGCATGCTTTCCGCGAGAGTGACTTCCCCCCAAGAAAACGCTCCTTACCGCACTGCACACCCAGTGCCACGCCCCCGCCAACCTATCTGCTGCATGCTTTTAGGCCTGTGTTCTGTGGCCCATGCCCTGTGTCAGCTGTGGCATGTTGTCATGCGCTTCTTCCTCCCCTCTGCAAGGCTTCTGTTCCTTGACCCTGCAAAGTTCTTCCCGGGACCGGTTCTTATGATCCCTCCCCACCCCCCCCCCATACCTAAACCATAAGGTCCATAACGGTACTCCCTCCTACAACTACCTTAAACTAACCTCCTGCCTCTGCCCTAATACTGTTATCTACTATGCCCCATTACTCACCCACCGGATCTTAGCTGCCCACTTTTACATTGCCCCTTCCTCCCATCAAGTCTTCCCCAGTTTTACTTCCACCCATACATGTCTAGTTGTTCACGCCGCTTGTGCAACGCCGGCTATACCTTGGTAATTCTCCTGTTCGCGCTCTTTTAATTTACTAGCTTTTGGGCTTTCCCTATGCCCCATTCTTGCCCTTGTGTGGTGTGCATTCATGTAACAACCCAAAGTGTTCCGCATCCTCCGACTGAACCATTTATATTGTTGACAGCGTTTCCACTAGCTGAATGTTATTAGATACCTTCTTGACGACCACTCACACCACCTTCAGCCATTTTATTCTCCCTATCTCCTTCTTTCCTGTCGATGAGACCTATGGTTATATGACGCTTGTTTTGCCGTTCCTGTTTCCTTGATGATTCTGAATAGATGATATATTTACTGTATACCTGTGTACCTCTTTTGAGGCACCCGCAACCCAGTGCTGGCACCAATCTGTGTTCCTAGCTAAGACCAGGGTTTCCCCGGTTAAGCACATCTCTCGCAACACGTATCTTTCCGCACCGGCCCGTTCCGACTATGGTCGCGTGACTGTTACGTGCCAGAGGACTGTGTGACCGAGGTAATGCTGGTATGGAGATGTTTATAGGTGAACAAATAGATTATATTTAATTCGATCTGATGTTGTCAGTCTTTTCGAATTTTCATGCCCTCTCGCATATCATTTTTTGTGTCCGGCATTTTTTTTTCTTAACTCTTCTATGAGCAACACATCACAGTGAAGCCTTGAGGCCTCATCTCCTATTCGAGGATGTCTTTCTTTTCCAAAACCCAGGTTGCCCACAGTCAGATTTTATTAGATGCCTGTTGGCAGATTTTAACGTTCACCTAAAACGGGTGGTTGAAAGTAGTTAAGTGGCATGTCCATTGCAATTTGTCAACTATTCAAATAGTCCACCAT
This sequence comes from Sinocyclocheilus anophthalmus, assembly GCA_018155175.1. NCBI lineage: Eukaryota > Metazoa > Chordata > Actinopteri > Cypriniformes > Cyprinidae > Sinocyclocheilus > Sinocyclocheilus anophthalmus. The sequence continues at coordinate 62,262 of JADLZN010003163.1, read as the reverse complement.
ACATTTCACCTTCCTAATTAACAGCTTTGTTAACTACCTGCTAATCAGCTGCATCAAACGCTCAGCAGGAAGACATTAATGTGATTGAAAGTGCTAAATAAACCATTTACACAATTTCAGGTTATGTTACACTCCTGGATTGCCATAGTGGTTAAACGTCTCACGGTGCAACCCATGAGCTATTAAAATTGTGTCCTGGAGCAAGACACTTAACCTCACGTTGCTATAGATTAATTGCTTTAAATAATGTGCTAAATAACTTACGTAGCTTCCTACAGCTGCTTTACAGATGCGTCATCAACTCAAGACATCTGAACATGATGAAAGCGAATAAATCTAAGATAGTAATAGCAAGACTTAACCGAATCCCTCTAAATCCTGATTTAATTCTATTATCAGAGTTTATTTTCATTAAAAAAATAGAAATACTAACTCAGTGTCCTTTGCAAGGTTACACAATATTGTCCTAATCTATAACACAATGTTTTCTATGCTCAAAGCCCATGAGGTTAGTATGACTCGTGATGGTTTCTCCTCGATAAAAACTTGGATGACTGTGGCTGTGCAGGCAGCGTTTATGAGGCTGTAAAAGCTGCCATCTGTCATAGAGGTGTGAGATGATCCTCTTTGGTGTGTTTTTCACATACCTTCCTGAATCTCTGAAATTAAAATGAGCTTCAGCTTCACTGGGTCTTATTAGTTGTGTCTCCAAGATATCTATCTTTATTCCTACTTTAAAAAAAGGGGAGATTTCTCGAAAGGAAATAGACATACTGTAGCAAGGACTTGGTGTTGCTTTAATGAGCATTGCTTTCCTCCAAATATAATTTTTTTTCAGTTGTTAATAAACTCATGCTTGCTCTGAAATGGCTTGAAGGGGTGATATTTTTCACTTTGAGGAACCATCGTTTTAACCACACAGGCAATGCTGCCTAGATTCAATATGTTTCCTGCAAGAAGTAAAATGATAAAGTTAAAAATAAGGCATATATTTACATAATTGTTCAGAACAGATATACAAGTACTAATTATATGAAATGATTTCTATTTATACCTGAAATTAGTCATACACATAGTGAGTAATTTACACTAGTGAAAATGTTCATCTGAAAATGGTAACATCTAAATTAAGTGGTTTTATTCAAGTCAAAAAATTATTTAATATCACCGAAAATTATGCTAACAAAACCACACGTTATGGGTAAAACAGCTATAGATAACAATTGTAGGTTACAACAATGTACAGTGTACTTACATACTGTATATTTAACATACATTTTAATTGTGGGAATTTTTAAATATGTTCACAAACCGGTTCACAGAACTGGATCAAACTTTTTGGTATTGGTATAGGTGGCAACAAGTGACCATATTTTGGAGTGAGTCATTGAATAATTTATTCAGCTGATTCATCAAAAAAAAGAAAAAAAAGAAACACATTGCACCTGTAGCCCTTTTGTAATGTACAATAATAGGATATTCAAAATGTTGACCCTGTCTTTATAAGTTATTCACATATTCACTTAACCAAGTGAATAAACCAAAACACTAGTTCAATCAGAAACTAAACATATCAAAGGTGTGTTGCTCAGACACACGACAGCTGATTCTGCTTGCCTTCTTTTATCACTATTTTCGTTTGTCATAGCAAAAATAGACAGAGCAACTATCAATATTGTGTCTAAAATATAAAAAAAATTGTACAGTGAACTCAGAGCGCTCACGATCCCACATCTGGCACTGAGAATGACCAACATAGGCTCATTGGAAATGCGTGCCTCTAAATAGCCTACATTTTTGCAAAACTGAATAAAACGTATACGTACGAATCGCTGCAGTTTCCAGTTGCAATGAACACTATGGCAGTAAAACTCTGACAACTTTTATGCCTTTTCACACAAAGTATGATTTGCAGGTCCACAGTTTCGATCAATAAAGCCTAATTTTCGCATAATTACATGAGGAATATTATGCTATGAATTCAAAACAATTTTAACATGCTGCTAGATTTGAAAACTGATACTTTTGAACATAAGCATTACACAAACAGCTGCATATGCATGAGTTTTCTAATTCAGTAGGTTTGCTCGGTAGCTCACGCAACACGGCGTTGCACTTCGTTGATGAAGAGCTCCGATACGAACCCGTGAAACTATATGGTTCAACAAATCAGCTCAACTCCGCATAAGGAAGTTAAAATAGCTCGGCTGCATCAACAAAAGCATTTTTATATCACTTTTGCATTTGTTAAAACTATCGGGGTAGGTTTAGAGTTGGGTTTGGTGTAGGGGATATTTCCAGCACAATAGAGCAACTTTTAGCTTTTTTCGGATATTTGAATTATGAACCAACACAATAGCATACCTGAACACTGTTGCCAACTCTCGCAAGATAAATAAGCAACCGCTGTTTCAAAAACAGCTCAATATTTTTTGATGATTTATTATCATCAATATTATTTATTATCAGTTATTTATTACCAATAAATGAACCTGCAGCATATTAAACTGAAAACACTCTTTTATCTGAAAAGTGTAGCGTCTGGACCAATCAAACACACAATTTTTCATTTGATTTAACAAATCAGTTATTCATTAGATTAACAAATCTTCACAGTCCCCTCACCCAATAAACTGGATGCCGGGATGTCTGCAAATGACACCAAACAATGGCAACCCTGACACCAGATACATTTACGACCTAATGGAATGCAAGTAGGGAAAATCACTGCCTTTTTCTTAAGGAAGAGACACAGTGCACAGTAGAAATGGACTCTTTTCTAATTAATTCATAGGAAAACCTTTCTTGAATGAACACACATATCCTTCATGTCATTGTGTATGTTGTCTTTGAGATTTTATAGTGTTTTATGCAGGCTTATGATCGAAACACTCATTCCTGTCATCTTAATATATCTAACCCTACCATGTTTTAGTCTCTATGAATTAGTCTTCGGTAGCGAATCAGCTCATGGGGAAATATGAATAATTAACCATAACTAGTTATAATTAACTATTCATATTTTAGATCCGCTGTAGATATTTAGCTGACCTCTCAGGGTCAACTGTCTTGTCAATTCTAAGAACGTTAATTTCCTGGTTAAGGGAAATAACTTTCTTACTGTACAATTCTACAAGCTTGTAACGTAAATCTGCATGATTAGTGACTCCGGTTATGAGCAAACAATGAACACGTCAAGTGTGATACAAGTAAGGTTTTATTAACTACATAAACACTTAAACTAGTCTAACATACTACATAAAAACAACACATAAAATAGTCTAACATACTACATAAACACTTTAAGCTGGTCTAACATACACATACACACACACACACATACAGTTGGTATAGGAAAGGGTTAAAGTTTAACTCAGCACAGAAAGAGGCATAAAGAATGAATTTTATGGAACACTTTGCATATATTCAGCAGATCTAAAACCTGAGGGAAAACGTCAGATTCTTAGTTCAAACACACCTTGTAAAAAGGTGTAACTGATACTTAATGTATCAAATTAATAAGACTAAGTTTGATACTTGCGAATCTCAGCTGTCGGAAAGAGATTCCTGATCTTAAGGCCCCAGATCTTGCTGAAATTAGTTGACGAAAAGAACCAGTTTGAGTCAGAGAGGTTTTGGTGAATGGAAAGTCGAGGCCGAAAGGCCTGGCACAAGCTTTGGTATCCTGAAGCGTTCTCTCACATCTTCATCTTAGCATCTGACCGAACCACCGACTGGGCGGGTCACATGGAGTGTGGCCTTTAAAGCCTGCAGAGATTCACGCCTCTCAAGATGGGTTTGTCCAATGAGGAAGGCTGAAATCCCAAGCGGGAGGTTGGAAATACTGGGGAGTTTTATGACTCTTTGTCTCTAAGCATGGTATTTTGCATATGTAATTCGCTTGGGTGTTGATGCACAAATTAGTAAAGATTCTTAGAACATCAATATGTTGCATAGGTATCAGAATATAATATACACGCTTGTTTCGATCATAAGAAGGCGAATTCATAGATACTAAACAAGGTAAGATTACATATAGTGAAAAGGGATGATCAGGAATGGGTTCCCTCACAAGCATACTAAAATAGTCACAATACAACAGATTAAATACAACACAGCAATAATGTACACAATGGCCTGAAGAATATGTGTTCATTCAAATAACGGTTTTCCTATGAATTAACTAGAACACAGTCCATTTCTACTCTGCCTTTCCTTGGGACATGCACGGATTTTCCCTGCTTTACATACTTTTGGCAATAAAACCAGTGATATCATGATTAGTTGTCATTGTGATCAAGGTGGGGGATGGTGTTCAGCAGAAATCCTGGCACTCAGTTTATTGAGTGAGGGGACTGTGACGATTTGTTAATCTAATGAATAATTGATTTGTTAAATCAAATAAAAATTAGTGTGTCAGATTGGTCGAGACGCTACAAATTTCCACCCTTTCGGAGTTGTTGTTCCTTAGAATAGACAACAACGAGCGATGTCAAGGTGCAGAACAATCGAACACACACCTGGCACTCACGCTGGGAGCCAGTGGTGGTTTTTGGCTGTTGGTGCCGTGTTGGATGCTATCTGGTGGTGTGCTGTGGTGATGTAGGCTGTAGCAAGGTGTGGGTCCTCGAGCTTATGCAGAAGGTGTCGAGGCTGTGTCACCTGTCATCCTAAAGTGAGTTAGTCCGGGTAGGATGTTATTTTGTTGATGTTGTTAACCAGTAGGCTATCTGTGGTACCCACGAAGTGGAACAGCCGGGTTAGACTCTCACTGGTTAGAGTGCAGGTGGTTCCAGGGATTGCAGGTAATTGTTATGGAGATTTTGTAGTGTTCAGAGGGGGGGGTGGGGAGTTTCAGACTGACCTAGTGATGATGGCAGGAGAGCCGCAGGTGGTTGTTAGCTCTCTGTTCTACCCGAACGTCACTAGAAATCTGATGTATGCGGTGTCGCTTGGCTCTTGTGGCGACACCGACTTGAGCTTGCCTGAGTTGTGGTGGTAGAGCTTTCGTTGTTGGGCATGTGGGCCCGTTGCTCATTCCAACGTTGTCTGGCTGCTTCTGGGCTGTCGACCGTTTTAAGGTATGCTCCTCCCTTGGAGGGGTCTGATGCTGTGTTGTGTTGGGCAAGGAGTCAGAAGTTTGTCCTTCTCAGTATTCCTTATTTGAGTTTTGTTCAAGGAGCTCTTTTGTTAGTGTCAGCAGCTCCTGTAACTCAGATGTAGGCGTGTCCAGCTGTCCTTGTGTTGCCTCCGTTGTGTGGAGGAGGATGTTTTGGTGGACTGCTGTTGGACATACCGTTGTGTTTGCAGGATGAGGACGCCTTTTCCCAGTGGTTGGTTTGGAACCTGGGTCTGTTGCCATGGTGATGACTCTGTCCTCTTCTGGCTAGGGGCTTTCTGTAGAAGGGTTTTGCATTGTTGCAATGCTGGGTGCCTTCTGGTGCCCGCTTTGAATTCTGAGTTGTGAAGTTCAGAATCACTGGGGTCTGACAAACACCTTTAGTGGATGCCTTGTGCTTGTTAAAGGCCTTCTGTGTCAGGCTACGCAGCTGTTGATTAGGCATTGTGCGGCAGGCCCTAATTCCTAGATGACTTCTTGCAGCTGGTGTTCTCCGCCATCCCAGGGTAATTGTGAGTTTTGGAGTAAGTTTGTCAAAGTCTGTGGTTGTAAGCATGGGGAGTTTCACGCCGGCACTGCTTGGTGTCTGGGGCAGCGATCAATCCGTGTTCAGACTCTGGGTCTGAGAGTATTTAGGATGCCAGATGTGTTGTCTCTGGCCAGCTCGTTGGGGACTGTGGGGTCACACGGTGTGTGTGTCCGCAGTGATCCTCTGGAAAGGTCCTTGCCCCACCCCCTTGTGGCTGATGATTGGTGACGTGGTGAACCGTGGCTCTCGCCCCCCCCTCGCAGGTTCAGAATCTTGGCTGAGGGGGTGGGCCTGCTGACCAGGGGAAATTATGTTTCGTGTTTTCCCTGTCTGTTCAACTTGTGGTCTGCAAGCATATTCCAGTTAATTTGTGACACTGAATTCACCTCGTTGCGTTTCTTCGGTTCGCCTGAAATTTTTTTTTTTTTGTTGCAGCTGCAGAGGTTTTTAGGGAGCTGACTTGTGAAGTGTCAAGAAGAAGGCTTTGGCTCCCTTCCCCCCCCTTCGTAGCTGTGCACAGGCGTGGAGGGCTTGCAATGCTGGCGACCGATATTCAGCCGGCTATCTTTTGCTTAAGTCTATGCGCAGTCAGTAGGACTGTTTAAATACTTTCTGAACCAAGTCAAGCTCCTCTCTAACTGCTGAGTCAGGGTTTGGACCTCAGCACTGTCTGTATGCAGGTGGCCTTGTAATGCCTAAGATGTGGTGTCTCTCTCATTAGTTCCACATATGTTGTTTTAAGAGTGACTTTGTGTGAAACAGTTCTCTTTCAAAGTCCTGCCTGATTGCTTTTTCCAGCAGCGCTTGGTGTATAGCAGCTGTTAGAGCCTCCTGAAGACAGGTGATTTCCTTCTGTCGCACCATTCAGTGAGGTTCTTTGCATCCGTTCTGTGATTTCTCTCGTTGAGCAGGTGTCAGTCCTCTGCAGAATTCTGTGACTTGCAGTATCAGCTCATATACCTCCTGTCTGAGGACCTTGAGGGTGTGGGCCGAGGAGAGGAAGATGCTGGTCAAGTGTTCGCTTATGTCACAGTCTCGCTGTTCCTTTCTTTGCCATCGCAGGTAGTTGGCTGCTTGGAGCTGAAGGATGTCCATCACAGTGCTCTGCTAAGTTTCCAAGTGGTCCTGGTGAGCTGGCAGGGCTGAATGTCTGTGGAATGTCTGCGACATACTGGCACACGTGTGGGAACACCAGAGAGAGAGAGACACAAGGCAAATGCAGGTAAGTACAGAGGTGTTAAACTATCTCTAAAGGGAACGGCTGTGTAGGCCGTGTAAGAAATGACTAGCTGGTGGGAGGCAGCTAGAGAGGTAAGGTGCTATGTTTTTTGTTCGTGAACACAAAGGGAGATTTTGAGTAACTTTGTTGAGGGGGCCGTAAGTAGGGTTCAGCTGATGACCGGGCTATACTACTTATGGTTCACGGGTTTGGTCACTATGAAGAAACTGAAATAAAATAAAATGAACTCAAAAAAAAAAAAGGAAAATTTTACCTATTTTAGTTTTTTCTAAGAGATATGGCTAAGCAGGTTTAACTTGTGTGTGATGCTGAAATAGACTTAATAACCCTAGGGTTAGGCTGTTAGCTAAAATAGCAGGGACCCACCAAATACCTCGTAAAAAGAAAAAGAAACAGTGGGAATTGTTTCTAGTTTATGTTAGCCTACATTGTGTTGCAATGGTAGCTGCCCTTCAACGTTTTAGGCCTGGCACTGAGGCGTGAGGAGAAGTAGAGATATATCTCGTTAAGGAAACATCAGTTGCTAGAACTACTGTAATCCTATACAAAACGCGAAGATGGTGATGTAAAATAACTAAAATAAGGTAAAAGAAAAACACAACCACAAAAAAAAAAATAATAAATAAATAAAATAACCAAGGGGTCCTAAGAGTGTAGAAATTAACAGGGAAAGTAAAATTAAAAAATAACAATAAGAAAAATAAGAAAAAAAATGGAAAAAAATAAATTAAAAAAAACAAAAATAAAAAATAAAAATTTATTTAATTTAATCTCAAATTTAATAAAAATCAATTTAGTTGAATTGGTACATTTGTGCTAAACAATTGTAAATAAATGCAATAAAATTAAAACGAGGTAGAATAAAGTCAAAACAAAAAAAAAAAAAAAAAAACCCGTATGTGGTGGGTCCCACAGGGACCTGTGATGGCATCAAAAGGAAGTGACACCAGGAGTGACGGAGCGAGAGAGGGAGAGAGAGGTGTGGTTAGAAAGTTACACTTTACACGCCTATCTAAGCGTTAGTCAGATGCTAACAGCTAGCAGTTGAGGTAAAGGGCTTAGCTTAAGAGTTAGCGTTAGTTTACACGCAATCCTTTGTTGACACACAGGTCTGTGAAGTTAATGCTGTTGTCAGATTAACCGGAAGAATCTGCTCACACTTCCGGGGTCACGTGATGCTAGGAGACCAATGCAAACTCACAACAGGTGCAAGTGGAGCAGAACTTGCACTCCTGTGAGCATGCATGGGAAACTCATGCATGTCCCATACAAATTCATTCATTACTCAAAACAGCACATTCACTTCACAGGCAATGGTGGATTCGTAGTTAGCTACGCTAGAATAACACCATTAATTTTACGTAAATGTTTCACATGAGCGAGTCAAAATGAAATACAATGATACGTAACACATAATAAGGCCTTAAATTAATGAAATGAGGAGTATCGCTTAGATCACCTACACAGTGCTGAAAAAGGGGATTTCTTCGCCCAAGATCAGACAGATTCATTCTGGTACCATTTATATGAGCTGCTAATCTGAGATTGCGTCGTCAGAAAATAGACTTATGCTCCACTAACAACAGAGATTAGGATTTCTTCGCTAAAATCAGGTTAGTTTCTTATCGTACGATTTAAAAACATTATAGCACTGAAACTTTCTAATACCTGTAGGAAGGCACATTCAAGCTATAGTTTTATTTTGATCAGAAACTGGTATGCGCATGTATAAGAAGTTACGTAAATGTTTCACATGAGTGGGTCGATATGAATACAATGGTACATAACACATAATAAGGCCTTAAATCTGTGAAATTAGGAGCATCGCTCAGATCACCTACACAGTACTGAAGAAGGGGATTTCTTCGCCCAAAATCAGACCGATTTATTCTGGTACCATTTATATGAGCTGCTAATCCCGAGATTTCGTCGTCAGGAAAAAGACCTATGCTCTACTAACACAGAAATTAGGATTTCTTCGCTAAAGTCAGGTTAGTTTCTTATCGTACGATTTAAACACATTATAGCACTGAAAACTTCTTACTGCTGGTAGGAAGGCGCATTCAAACTATAATTTTATCTGGTTTTGATCAGGAACTGGTATGCGCATGGAGAAGAAGTTACTAACTTATGAAACAGACACATAAGATTGATTATTGGGTCTGCTTGCAAGCAATGTTTAAAACGACTCCACCGTTCTAAATTACTGCTCGTACTGCATAAAGTAGGAAACTATTGTTTTCTGGCTAGCTTGTCAAAGTTTCTGGGGGTCACATCATGCGCTGCTGCGGGGATGCTTGGAAGGGACCCCCCCCCCCCTTTCTGTGGTTGCTAGAGGTATTGCAGTTCTGTCTGCTGAGTTGTTAAGCAGAAAGTGTTGGCTCCCCCCCTTTCGTAGCTTGTTGCATATGAGGGAGTTTGCACGGCTGAATGAGGATGCAGGAGTAGGGTGTCTCTCCCACTGCGTCTCTTTTCGCCGCCTGTAGGAGTCCCTGAGTTCTCTTCGGAGCATGTCAAGCTTGTCTTGAGTGTTGTTCAGCTGCTGGATCAGAGTCTCTTGAAATCTATCAATTTCCTCCTGTTTCAATCCCATTAGGTTGTGGGTCAGGAAGATGATGACCTTGGTGAGCTTTTTGTAGCCATAACTCTCGCTTGAGTCCTGAGTCTGAGGTACACTTCTCTCTGTGTCCAGTTGCTTTCGGCTCAGTAGGTGGTCGTCGGCCCTGGGTAGGGGGTTTTCCTCACAACGCCTGGCCAGCCCTCTTTTTGGTCTGCATTCTGGGCAGTTAGTCTGAGCATCTGCAACATTTTGGCACACTTGTGTTGAGAGTAAGGGCTAGAGACTACTACAAGATCAAAACAGAGTGTGAATGCTAAAATAGTTTTGGGTCAGCATATGTTTTGCTGAAAAGAGCATAAACAGGGTTTTGATTGATGACTTAAGACTACTCTTATTGTCAAATTATCACTCAGAATTTACTGACGGTTCCCCAAACAGGCTTAATCTCTGAGGTATGAAGGAGAAAAGGGAAAAGCAGAAGGAAAAGGAGAGCATTTCTATTCAGATTATGCTGATTATTCGGTACTCCGGATGATAGTTATGCCCTAGCGTTCGTCTAGATGACTTTGTAACAGGGTCTTAAAAATGAGGGCACATGTTTGAAAATAAAACAAATCAAAAATAGAAAATGTCTCTGGTTCATTTTGAGGTTCAGAAAGAACATCAAAACAAAAGGGGGCATAACATATAAATTGATTTAAAATTAGCTGACTGCTATTAAAAAAACAAGGTAATCATTCTGGTATTAGGAACAAATAGCAGCACTAGTGATTAGTGTGTTACTAAAAGCACCCAATACCTTAATGATTCTTTTCTCGATAGACAGTTAAGATTTAATTAAATTTAGATTTAATTAACTAGTAACTAAGCAATAGCATTCAGGAAGGATACATCTAGATAGTTAAATTCGCTGAGACGAATTGAAGATTGAGAAACATAGAAAAAGAAGAAAAAGAAGGAAAATAAATGGAAAAATCAGAAACCAGGGATTAGGTTAAATTCAAATTTCTTCACACTGCACACACGCATGCTGTATTTAAAAGCTTCAATTAAAAAGTGTTAACCCCTAATTGTTAAAGCTATTTGAGTAGCTTAGCCTAAATGAAACTATGCAAGTCGTGTTTAGCTTAGCTGCTTCAAGGGGTTTGTTTACAACATGGCGTGTTGTGCTATGTGAAGTTAGCACTTCCTGTGACAAGTTGTTGTCACGGTAACCAATGCATGCCAGTGTAATTAACGCAGTTTAATGTCTGTCTATTTTAAACAGTCACAGTTTTAGAACGTGGTGCTATCAGCCTTCAAGACTTGTTGCATTACATAAGCACCTCTGTGAGTGCTTCTCTAATTTAACAAAAAGTTTCTTGCACTTGTTTTAAGAATAACAAACAGTTTTACCGTAAATTGAAGCTGGTTTAAGTGTATAGTGTAGTTATGTGTGCCTCACACATGAACACTAAAGTACAGTATTACACCTTTAAATTCACTCAGCGAGTGAAACACATAATGACCACAAGGTTGCTTGTATATATGCAGTCAAAATGTAGATTAATTGCTTCAATCTAATTATAAACTAAAAGGCCTTTATGCTGTAGAAAGGGGAGCAGCGCTCACATCTACATTGATATAACTGTACTGAGATTCCTTCTTCAAAGAAACAATTTAAACAATACTGCAATTTTGTGATTTCTTCACTAAAGCATATTAATGCATTATGGTACAGTTTGGGTATGCCGCTGAGCTGAGTTTAATTTGTCAAGACAGATTTATGATTTAATACTGAAATTAGGGTTTCTTTACTAAAATCAGATTAACCTTACACCGAAGCCATTAAGCATGAAATACATAAAGAATCTCACAATTATAATAGCGGTACCAAATCAAACCCCCACTTTATCTGCATCTAAAAAAACCAGCAAATAGGGACACAACAGGGCATCTCAAATCACGCCCTATTTTAATCTGGACTATCACGCACACACTTTTAAGTTGCCAGTGTTTAAACTCATAACTTTCGGTTTATCATGCCCGCATTCTCCACCAAAAATCTGTAGCGAATCAGCTCATGGGGAAATATGAATAATTAACCATAACTAGTTATAATTAATTATAAATATTTAGATCCGCTTTAAGTATTTACTTGACCTCTCAGGGTTAACTGTCTGTCAATTCTAAGAATGTTAATTTCCTGGTTAAGGGAAATAACTTTCTACTGTACAATTCTACCGAGCTGGTAACGTAAATCTGCATGATTAGTGACTCCGGTTCTGAGCAAACAATGAACACGTCAAGTGTGATACAAGTAAGGTTTTATTTTATTTTACTACATAAACACTTAAACTAGTCCAACATACTATATAAACACATAAACTGGTCTAACATACATACACACACACATTAAACTGGTCTTACATACACATACACACACACACACACACCTACAGTTGGTATAGGAAAGGGTTAAAGTTAAACACTAAAGAAAGAGACATAAGGAAAGACATTTATGGAACCATTTTGCATATACAGCAGATCTAAAACCTGAGGGAAAAAGTCAGATTCTTAGTTCAAACAAACCTAGTAAAAAGGTGTAACTGATACTCAATGCATCAATTAAATCGACTAAGTTTGATACTTAGCGAGTCTCGGCTGTCTGAAAGAGATTCCTGATCTTAAGGCCCCAGATCTTGCTGAAATTAGTTGATGAAAAGAACCAGTTTCAGTCAGAGAGTTTTTTGTGAATGGAAAGTCGAGGCCGAAAGGCCTGGCACAAAGCTTTTCCTGAAGCGTTTTCTCACATCTTCAACTTAGCATCTGACCGAACCACCGACTAGGCGGGTCACATGGAGTGTGGCCTTTAACGCCTGCAGAGATTCACGCCTCTCAAGAAGGGTTCGTCCAATGAGGAGGCTGAAATCCAAGTGGAGGGTGGAGATACGGGGGAGTTTATGACTCTTTGTCTTCAAGCATGGTATTTTGCATATGTAATTCGATTGGGTGCTGATGCAAAAACTACTAAAAATTCTTAGAACACTAATATATTGCCAATGTACCAACATATAATATACACGCTTTGTTCGATCTAAGAGGCGAATTCATAGATACTCAACAGGAAGATTTCAATAGTGAAAAGGGATGATAAGGACAGGGGTTCCTAACAAGCATACTAAAATAGCTACAAATATCAAAGACAAAATACAACAATGACAATACTATACCAATGGCCTGGAAAGAATATTGTTCATTCAAAATAAACGGTTTCCTATGATAACTAGAAACACAGTCCATTTCTACTCTGCCTGTCCTGGGACATGCTGGGATTTTCCCTGCTTTAGATACTTTTGGTCAATAAACCCAGTGATATCATGATAGTTGTAATGGTGACCAAGGTGGGGGATGGTGTTCAACAGAAACCCTGGCATCCAGTATATTGAGTGAGGGGACTTTGACGATTTGTTAATCTAATGAATAATTGATTTGTTAAATCAAATAAAAATTAGTGTGTCAGATTGGTCGAGACGCTACACTTCTGATGATCTAAACGAGAGTGTATATTATATGTTGGTACTTAGGCAATATATTAGTGCCCTGAGAACCTTTATTATTTTCGATTCAAGTTCCAGATACTAAAGTACCATGCTTCCACACAAAGAGTCATAAAACTTCCCAGTATCTCAAAACTCCCACTTGGGATTCCGGCCTTTCTCATTGGACAAGTTCATCTTGAGAGGCGGGAATCTTCTCCGACCTTAAAGGCCCCACACCAGGGACCCTCCCAGAGTCGGTGGTTCGGTTAGATTCTAAGATGAAGACATGAGCTAGAACGCTTCTGCAACCCCCTAAGTACGTGCCAGGCTTCGGCCTTGACTTTCCATTCACTGGGATTCTCTGACTCAAACTGGTTCTTTTTCATCAACCAACTTCAGCAAAGATCAACTGGGACCTTCAGACTACATCAAGCCTTTCTTTCAGACAGACGAGATGTGCAAGTATTCAAACTTAGTCTTATTAATTGATACATTAAGCATCATTTGCACCTTTTACAAAGGTGTATTTGAACTAAGAATCTGATGTTTCCTTCAGGTGGTAGATCTGCTGAATATGCAAATGGTACCATAGTTTCATATTCTTATTTCTCTTCTCTTCACTGCGTTAAGCTTTAACCCTTTCCTATACAAACTGTATGTGTGTGTGTGTGTGTGGGGTGGGATGTTAGACCAGCTTAATGTGTTTATGTAGTATGTTAGACTAGTTTAAGTGTTTATGTAGTTAATTTGCCTTACTTGTATCACACTTGACGTTGTTCATTGTTTGCTCATAACTGGAGTCACTTAATCATGCAGATTCATGCAACAAGCTTTTGTAGAATTGTACAGTAAAAAAGTTATTTCCCTTAACCAGGAAACCAACGTTCTTAGAATTGACAAGACAGCTGACCCTTAGAGGTCAGCTAAATATTTACAGCGGATCTAAAATATTCATAATAAATTATAACTAGTTATGATTAATTATTCATATTTCCCCATGAGCTGATTCGCTACAAAAGCAAAAACAGATGTTATTTTACGAAAATCGGTAAACTGCAACAAAGTGGGAACAAAACTCATCTCCAATCACCTGTGAGCAGAATAGGATTGGAGAGATGGAAAAGGAGAAAAACACAAGAGCTTCAAAGGGGAGCTTTAACATAGCCACATATTTATAGCCTAATAAATATAGGCTATTCGAACCAAATGTAGGCTATACACTCTTCGTATTAGTATAGGAATTATTGGTTTTATTACATTGCCGTGATAATTAATACCATTACAAAAAAATGTAAAAATAGGCTAAAAGAAAGTAATCCCACTCCACTACGTCTACTTCTATCATCGCTTTTATTACAGAGTCACGCACCTTCTTTTTGAACGTGAATTTTTCTCAAGTGAGGGGAGGAGGGGCGGGAACATTGGCACATTACGCTGCAGCACTTTTATAGGCATATTATTGCAATGGTGGCGAGTAACTGTGAGCAGACAGAGTGTCAACAGGCATTGGAGGTAGGGAACATAAAGAAACGAAGTGGCCTTGTCAGATTTGCCCTAAACAAAAGCAACCCTATTTTTTTTTAATTAAGCCCAAAAAAAAAAAACCCGCAACCCACGACCGGGATTTTTTCAAGAAACTTACAAAATAAAGAACCCAAAGTTGCTTATAATAGCAGACTTGGCAACTCTGTCGTGAGCCAACGTAATAAGAACACAGCAATATGTGCCTATATCAACGTAACAAAAACGTATCAGTGTAAAGTATTGAACCCGCGTTTTAGCGCCACACACTGGCTGTTTCATTTTGAAACTGGCGTGAAATGTGCAGTAAGGTACGTAATAGCGATGTTGCAGAAATGTATTTAGAGGCACGTATTTCGAAATGAGCCTAGGTTGACCGCGACGCTCTCTCTAGGCGCGTTTCCATTACCTTCAAATTGCGCAAATTGAAATTGAAAATACGCCTAATGGAAACGCGTCAATTTTGCAAAACGCCCATATATCGCAAAAAAGTATTTACGCTCGCATTAGGTGGTTTTTCAGGCAATGCGAAAAAGGAATAATTCGCGAAACTGCAATGGAAGGCTTTTTTCGCATTTACAGGTCACATGGCGTATGTAAAAAGTCATAGGCATCTCTTTCAGTGTAATAGAACACTACACGAAATACTTCATAAGGCCGCGCTCCAGTATAAGGGGCTTTCTCTACTATTAATACTTGGACAATTTACACTGCACATGTCTGCGGGGCAGTGTGGCTCTGATACGGCCACTGAAGCTGATTACGGCCACTCAATGCTTGTGTTTATGTTTTTATACAGTCTATGGTTTATTCCAGCCGTGCCACGCACGTTTCTGAAGCGGCTCTCTTTGCTGCTTCTGTAAAGATACACGCATAAGCCTCCTTTGAATAAATTTAGCCAAAATCCCACCAAAATCCGTTGCCATGACTTATCGCGAGAGGCAAAAGGTTACGTTTAAGTCTCATAACATTGGTTAATGGAAACGCTGTCATTTCGCAATACTTTTTTTATCGACATTTATAAAATATCGACAAAGTTTTGCAAAATCTGTAATGGAAACGCGCCTTCTGTCTGCAAAAGAACCCTGGGGGAAAGTGGCGTATTTTCGGCGTCCGTCCTCCCACACCTGTCACTCATGGTGGGTTGCAGAGCTCACTCAAGCTGTCCTGAGGGGCGATCTACCTTCAGGCCATATCTGTGTGTGGGCCGTCTCTCATACGCCTTACACCAAGGTCACGTCTGCTGCATGATTCTACCTAACACAAGGCCTCACCAGATGGTCCCATGTAAAAAAAAAGAAAAAGAGAAACCATTTGCACTTAAACCTGCCTAGACTGCTGTTCCATATTATTCTTGTGTGAGGATACGTTATATCTTTGGATTAGCTTAGATCAAAGGGATGTATAGGGTTTCATCCATATCTAAACATTGCAGTGGCGAATATTTTAATAGTGATGTGAAGAATTATGATTGTTTCCTTCTGGAAATCCTGCTCACAGTATGTGAGGATTTCCATATTAGCCTGCAGCAACGCATGGTGGGATTTACAGCGTTTCCATTTCACTATCTAACACAAACACAGCAGACTAAAATATGTTTGATTTGAGCAGACTTACCAAAGAAAACAACACAATGATATGGAGTTATGTGCAGTCAGCATGGTGAAGTTTATCCCTATTTTATCTACTTTGTTAATTTTTTCATTAAAAGCACAGTCTCTAAACTGCCAGAGTTTAAAAGATGGATGACAGTAAATCTGCTCACATTCGCTCCTTCAGATGATAAAAATGTTCCCATATACTCCTGTGTTGAACCCCTTTGTGAGCAGAGCTGTGTTTGTAGCTGCACTGCCAATTTTGGGGCAACAATGGTGTTGTCTCGGGAACTGAAAAGTTTGGCAACATCTTTGTCTTTAAAAAGTACTAATGCTTTCTTTTTTAAAAAATGATTCTTCTGAGCCCTTTAAGAACAGCCAAGAACACTGTTCGAGTATGAAATATCTGTTGCTATATAAGGTTCTTGAGTTAAATGTGTGGTGTTTTGGAGGTCGGTCTTTCCATCTGATATTGCAAGAATTCCTTAAATTTTTTTCAAATTTAATTTCATAATTTATTACATTTATTTGTACTTATTTAATTTCTATTATTAAAGTGAGCTTAATACCTGTAGGTCAAATAAAGATTTTAATTGTTTGTTTCTATTTTCGTTTGTTTTTTCATGTTTATTTCATATCCTTATATAAATGCAAGATTTGCATATGGAAGACACATATGGACACAATATTTAAAATATTTGTAAATATTTTAGCTAATGTGATAATGATTTAGCTTGGTTTAACACATTTTATGCTTAAATCCACTCTGTCCAATTCTGTACATTTTCCCTTAAAATCCTGGGGAATTTATATTTATATATATACAGGACTTTTAATCTGTTAAACGTTCATATTCAAATGTATATTTAGTTAAAAAGAAAAAAAAATGTAGTTTTATTTAATACTCACTTTGTATTTTGAAATATAACATTATTATAACACTTTTTATTTTAAAAACCTACATGAAAAACTTACATGTTATTATTAATATTATTGATTTTTTATTTTTTTTTATAGTTATACTTAATAGGTCACACTATGTGCAGTATGAGAACCAAACCAAATCTCCAGGTGCTCTCATCAAACCCACTGAAAACTTCTGAACTTCTCGTCTTCTGTTCTGCGCACCCCTGTATGTATTCTAGTGATAAAGTTAGATACTGTATGCATTCTGGGCTTCTAAATGTTAAATAGATGGTTTTCTCCTATAGAGTAATAGAAAAGTTACAGTTATAAAATCCAGTATTAATAACCATTTTCAAAAAGTTGATAATTCCAGTGGGACTATTCCTACTGCAAGTTATTTTTGTTAAGAGCAGCTGAAAGAGACAATTTAAGCTGCTATTTGGCAGCCAAAACATGGTCTGTCACTGTCATTTGGATCCGGACTACAGTAGCGTCCATCAGGAGAAGGAAAAAGGCCTGTGTGGACATTTGGTCACGTCCTGCACCACCTGGAAAGATGTCATAAAAAGAGAAAACTGTCAGATGCGAATAAGAGAAAAAGACACATAGGCAGTGTGTTGGCCGGCTCCAGCACACAGATCTCAGGGAACACAATGCTATCACAGCTGCTGTGACTGTTTAGGGACACGAGCCTTTAGCCTGGGCTGTCAGTTGTGCGATCTCTTTCCCGCAGCTCAAATAAAGCCTCCTCACCTTTGCTCTGGCCCCAGTCAGGAAACGTTGGCAATCTCAGGGGGCTGAACTTGAGGACATTACAGATTTAGCACTGGCAGTTTGAAGACTAAAATTGTCATTTTTGCCGTTTCATAAAACCATTTGGAAAGAAAGCATCTGCTAGAGCCATGGATTGTAAAAGTAATGTTAAATGTGATGTTAAAACCCTCCTGTTGTGGCAAAAATATCTGGGTACTCTGTGTATGCGGTTAAAATGAACACCCATTCGTTTCCATCAAAATCAACATTATGAAAAACACAAAAGATTCCTATAAAAACAGAAAACTTCCATTGTAGCTTGTTAGAAACTAATATTTTTAGTGTTATTTCTATTCTGTTAGGGGTCTATTTGACCCATATGTTTTTGTTAACTAGCTGCACAAACTCAAAACTTTGCATTTAGTGTAAATAGCCTCTGCCTTTTTGGTTTGTCTTGGTTCTCATTCCTTTGTAAGAGTTAAATGGGTTTCTCACACTACTATTTAGTGCTACTTTTTAGTCTAACAACATCCAAACACATTCTTTCACAGATTTTTTACTGTGACTCTAAAATAAATTGTGAATTCTCCTTGGATGATTCAGAAGGTGAAACTTCATTTTGAGTCAACTTTGAGTCATAAATGTAAAAAACTTTCATGTATTTCATATTTTAGTATTCGACAAGCAGCAATAGATTTTTTTTTTTTGTTTGTTTGTTTTACCTAACTCTTTGCTGTTTTCTGAGAGTTGATTTTTGGCAAATTTTGGCAAATTGTTGATGTTTGGCAAGTTTGATCATTAAAGCAATTGATGCAACCAAAATTTGTATGGTCTTTCCAAAACACATCTACAGTATGTGTCAAACTTTGTATGCATATTCATGACTCTATAAGAGAAAATGCCACAAAATTTCAAGAAATAACTAGTTGTTGAACCAGTGTTCCAAACATTTTGAAAATATAATTGACCCCAATACAATAGGAAATCAAAATCTCTATAGGCTTGCTTTTGTGACATCAGAAAGATAAATTCATTAAAAGTCAATGTGAGAAACTTGTGTCTTGTGCTGTTTCCGGGTGAGTGTAGCACCTTCCGCTCTGCATGTGTTTTTGAATGAACCCAGCGACTGGCTAAAGTTACTTTTAAACTTTTTGCTTTTTTTTACAATGTAATGCAGTCTTTGTAAATAAGCTGTCAGTGAAGGATGGGGAGTTCAAATTAATATTGGAGGCCAGAAGCATCTTGGGACATCATGCACCTATTTTCTTGATAGGGCACTAGAGACGTTTCTGGCTCACTTGGTGCCCTAGGTAAGATAAGACACACACACAAAATGTTACAAAAACCTCATCAGAAAATCTGTTCTATAAATGTAGACTATTTTGCCTAAAGTTTTTTTGCTAAACTTATTTATTAATATTGCATTCAATGCGTGTTGGACTATGGAAAACCATAAGGAAGAAATATCTTGCAAGTTTTTTCCCCCAACTACTGGTTATTAAAGTACATAAAGTGATTAAAAAATGCAGCTTGTCAGCTGTGATTATGTCTGCGGCTGACAATAAAATGGCCAGGGCCTTTTTACTTTTAGTTTCATCTAATGATAAAAATATGCATCCGCAGAGCTTTATTTTTTTCATAAATGAGACGTTCATCCTGAAAAAAAAGAAAGAAATAAGAAAAAATATAATAATAAAAGGCTCTGAGAAAGTAGTCATGAAAGACTATAAATATAGCCCTAGTCAGACCTAGACTGACTAGATTTCCCTGAAGAGGTCAGGTACATTTTTGTTTCATAGATGTATTTTGTCATTTTAATCTCGTTCTAAATTTGCTGTTGCACTGGCTTCGTTGTAGATTTAGACCTTTTTGCAAACTTTCTGGGCAAAATAGCAGTTGGAAGTTTAAGAACTGCTGACTTAAAAAGAGAAATAATAATAAACGAAAATAATAATTTATCTGAATAGTGGTTTTAGTGTTGACTTTATTGAAGAGCAGGCAAAAGCACGCACATCAATCTCAACTGGGTGCTCGACTAAGAAACAAGTGGAACATTTTTGGATGTAAAGTGGGCAACACCAAAGCTCCAAAAGTATCAAAAAATGTATTTAAAAAAAAACTGTCGCATAGCATATGTGACGTTTCGAGCACGCAGGCTCTTCATCAGACCAAAGTGCAAACATAAACCACCAATTACAAGATAAATGCAATGTTAACCACACAAAATGAACAACAAGCCACTTACTTGGTTGAGCTTAAAGCAATGGTTTCCCAAACCGGACTCTACACATGAGGTTAGCACAAGAGGAAGCCATGCTTCTCTCCGACCAAACATACGTTTACTCTGCTTTCCCTAACTTTTATCCCAGAGGTTCAGTACTCTAGAGCAGTGTTTCCCAACCTTTTTTTAGTCGCGGCACCCTTTGCAACTTTTGATTTTAATAACGTATCAAGAAATTTTAAAATTATTATATCAAGCAACTTGGGCTATGAGCTTCTCCACCCTTCCTCCAGACTCTAGGACCTTGGTTTCCAAATGAAATACAAAACTTGCTCTCATCTGAAAAGAGGACTTTGGACCACTGGGCAACAGTCCAGTTCTTCTTCTCCTTAGCCCAGGTAAGATGCCTCTGATGTTGTCTGTGGTTCAGGAGTGGCTTAACAAGAGGAATACGACAACTGTAGCCAAATTCCTTGACACATCTGTGTGTGTTGGCTCTTGATGCCTTGACCCCAGCCTCAGTCCATTTCCTTGTGAAAGTTCACTTAAATTCTTGAATCGATTTTGCTTGGCAATCCTCAAAAGGCCTGTTCTCGGTTGGTTGTGCATCTTTTTCCACACTTTTTCCTTCCACTCAACTTCCTGTTAACATGCTTGGATACAGCACTCCGTGAACAACCAGCTTCTTTGGCAGGAATGAATGTAATGTCATGATTGTCATTGTTTGTCTTCTGGACAACTGTCAGATCAGCTGTCTTCCCCATGATTGTGTAGCCTAGTGAAAAAAACCGAGAGACCATTTTGAAGGCTCATGAAACATTTGGCAAACCTTTGGGTTAGCCTCTGGTCTGCCTGTGGAGTTCATAGTTTCCGGAGGAGGCGTGGCCTTTGGAGAGGGATTTTGCAGTAGTGTGGGATCTTCTTTTACGTCTAGCTTGCTATGCTAGCCTCACGAAATCACATACCCACCTTCAATGACCTGAGCTACTGAAACTAACATTACTAATATTATTAACCTAACTAATAAAATCACTATTATCAAATATCATTAATTTAACAAAGATTAATAAATATTGTTAAAAAAATTAACCCTCGTTGTTAGATAAAGCATTAATTAAAGTGTTAACTAATGGGACCTTATTGAAACTGTGACCCTGTACCACAAAACCAGTCATAAGGGTAAATTTTTCGAAATTGAGATTTTATGCATCATCTGAAAGCTGAATAAATAGTTTTCCATTGATGTATGGTTTGTTTTTGGCTGAGATACAACTATTTGAAAATCTGGAATCTGAGCGTGTAAAAAAATCTAAATATTGAGAAAATCGCCTTTAAGTTTGTCCAAATGAAGTTCTTAGCAATGCATGTTGCTAATCAAAAATTAAGTTTTGATATATTTATGGTAGGAAATTTACAAAATATTTTCATGGAACATGATCTTTACTTAATTTTCTAATGATTTTTGGCATAAAAGAAAAATCAATAATATTGACCCATACAATGTATTTTTTGGCTATTGCTACAAATATACCCATGCTACTTAAGACTGGTTTTGTGGTCCAGGGTCACAAATTTGACAAAATAACTTGAAAACTACATAATATTCTTGTATATAAGCATCTCAGATCTTTATGAAACAGAATCACAAGTTTGTCAGGATTAAAAGATGGATGAGGGTATAAATACCGTTCAGTCTTGTGATGTTGCATTGTCCTGTGGATATACTGTGGGAGTTTGCGTTCATCCTTGTATGACAGAAGAAAAGATGCACAACTCAGTCCGAGAATGCTAGAAGAGCAATAATGAGCAGAGAGACTACACAGGTCCAGAACTACAGGGGCTCTGAGAGAGACACGCATATAACAATAATGAGTCTAAGGGGAAGAGAAGGAGAGCCTGAGAGAACAATTGTGTGCTGGAGGGAAGAAAGTGATAGAAAGAAAAAGCAAAGAAATGAACAACTGGTTGAAAATAAGAGAGAAGGAGAGTGAAACATCTGGGAGTTGTAAGACGCTTATTGCTAGGAGAGCTGCTCCGTCGCTGGAGTGTAAATGTAATGGAAAGGTCGTGTGGGAGATTGGGATCAGGAAGGTCAACTTTGTAGTTATTAGACCTCACAGGTTAACGGTGTGCTGGGATGGCTTCATCCGCTGAATACATACCGACGGCTCTTCAAAGCCCAACCTTGTTGCGTTTGTAATGCAGGTATGATGTGTGACGCAACAAAACCTGAAGCTAGTGAATGACTTGTGCAGATGTGTACTAAAATGTGATGTCTCTCTTTACAGAACCATAGCCTGCCATTACTGTGTGTTTTTTTAACTCAGTGATACATTTTAATTTATATAGACTATTACTGAAAAGCAGTCCCCGCCCCCAAAACAATACGCAAATCAGAAACAGACCAGTTACAGACTAATGAAACTGTTTTAATAAGCAATATGATAATATTCACATAAAAAAATAGAATAGTACTGGTTGCTTGCTGATAGTACAAAATGTGATGTCAATGCCTTTTTGTGTCTTTTTATGTTTTCAAGTTTTCAAAGGTTTTGATTACCACACATTTCTTATGAGAACTTTTAAGCCATTTTATTTGCTAAGTGCACTTTATTGCTCATCAACTGAGAATCTTTCAAAATAATTTGTTGTTGAGTACAGAAGACAAAAAGGGATTGCGTGCTTTGAGTTTATGAATGAAAAGGATTGCCAGCATCAAAAGTTTTCTTGAAAGTGTCTTTGTGGATAATGAGAACTTACACCAATGCGCAGCCAGATGCTATTTCTGTGAAATTGCTGCATATAATACGTAAGTGTTCCATCTCTGATGCAAGAAACGGTAAATAGCAAGGTACAAATGCATTTGGATGTTGTTGTTTTCTCAGAACTCTTTTCAAACCTCCAGGCTCGTAGTGCGCTGTCTGTGTAGAAGGGTATTCAGATTTCCCAAGGCAGGTATAAAAACCAATACGAGTTATGAGTGTTTGTGAATGATTCATGAACAGCAGTCATGAGATACATGTAAAGAGAAAACAGCTTTGTTCAATGTGATTCATTATCTGCCTTTCTCGACGTTCCTTCAATGTGTTTTATTTATTTATTTTCTTGCTCACGAAGCATCTCAGGCATGTTTGTCTTATAGAAGATAATTTCGTGTTCCTTGTGATTGGCAGATCAGGAAACACATGGTGGTAAAGCAGAGCTCAAGGGTCTAATACCAGCAACATCAAGACATGTGCTGTTGAATAATATAATATCCCTCTATTACCATGGGTCTCTTGTAATATTACACTGATTTGCAGGGTAAATGAAGAGTGTGTATATTATTTATGATGCAAAGTGCATCCGTTATATAAAGACTATTAGATTCTAGTCAATTGTGGATGTTCTCCCCATGCACCCCATTTGTGGTTTTATAACAGATATCTCTAATACAAGAATAATCTCATCTCGTGGAGATTAAGCATAGACTTTGACATTATCAAAATGAAACAGAACAATGGGGTATTTGATCAAAAGGATTTGTTTTGTTTCAGGGAGAAACTCCGCTGTGGTATTAAAGATGTTTTGCATTTTGATGATTGATGTTGGTGTATTGAACTGCAGTACAGTAACTTGGACCTGAGGTTCGTCCTGTTGTTGTCTGATACGGTTCAATTCTCTTTAATCCTAAAAAGCTTTCAATTAAGCTAGGAATACATTTGAAGTGAAATCCAGGCCAGCCAATGCACCAGATATCCGGGGTTTCTTCAACAATGGCCACTTTTGGCCATGTGGGTTTCAAATGAACTCCTTTAAAACATACTCTCATTATTTGTTTATAACAATTTCCATCAGTAATTATACAGAACATGCATTGTATGAAATTTCTGTAATTTTTCTAAAATGTCATAAATGTTTCCAGCATGTTTCTCATTTCCACCACATCTTAAATCACTGCGATAGAAATGACATTTTAAACATGGAGTACCTTACACTTTTTTGACAGAAATAATGCACAATATGCTCCAAACTGCTCAAAAGTGATATTAGGTTGGCAAACTAAAAAAATGTTTGTTGAGTTGTAAATGATGCCACAACAATTTCACTCTCTGTTTAGATTAGATCTAATAATTCATGTTTTTCTGACTTAGTATAGTCATACACAGAGTTGGGTGTAATTACTAAGTAATTACTGTAACTGAATTACAGTAAGGGATTACTCTTAATTTTTTTGTAATTTAATTACACTTCTTATGTAATTGCATTTTTTTTAAAGTATAGATAGAACAATTCTATACAAAACAATAATGTATTTAACATCAAAATGTAACATCTAATGTTAAAATGCATGTTTTAATGTAACCTTCTCCCTTTAAATACTTTGGTCACTTCAAGAATAGCTTTTGCAATTTTATATTATTTATTTGAAAGAATCAAAAGAGATGTTTAATGTCTATCCCTGTATTGTTCAACTGGTTGAGGTTGATATGGGATTTAGCAAGTAATTACTAATAAGTCATGCAATGCTTTTTAGTGAGAGTAGTTAGTACAGTAATCTAATTACACTGATGGAGATGTAATTAGCTGCATTAATTACTTTTTTTTAGAGTAACTGGTCTTTTCAAATCAATCAAATTTCTCGAACAAGACAATAAATCTATACAAAAAAGGCTTAACAAAAACTAATGATGAAGGTCTGTTAAACAATGTCCACAACAGCTTTAATGTGGCCTTAATATAACAAAAAGAAAAGAGTTGAAACTTACTTTTAATAAAAAAGGAACCTCTAGGACACAACTGTGCCTGTAGTTGAAGAAACACCCACATTCATAAAAATACAGTCTGTGAAGCATCATTTTAATTGTGTCATTAATCAAAATGATTACCAAATTAGTAAGACAACTCCTCACTGAATTCTATCTCTTAAATGTGGTCAAAGAGATTAACAGCATTTCCATAAAGCTTTAATGTCACTGCAGAATCAAGTTAAAAGAGCACCATTATAGAACACATTAAAAACCTGTGTGTGTTCTGGTGAAGTGCATTCTGCTGCCTATGGTTCAGAAAAACACTCCCTTTTTACTGAGGGGCTCCTCATTTTCAAGCCGACTGGATACACCAGACTCAAAGGGAGAAATTGATTGCTTTGATTTTGTGCAGGAGTTAAAGCTGCACAGAAGCGAATCCAGGGGGCGTGATCGTGGTTTGTCCCCTTGTGCGTGCTATAATCCTCTATGTTAATGCTACAAATGATTGCTGGCAGACAGAGGGTCTAGTATGTTGGAATAAATGATACACTTCAGATATAAGCCAGCAATGTAGATAAAAGGTTAGAAAAAGAAAAAGAAAAAATTTGACTTCTGACATTCTTAAGGAGATACAAAACACTCACGTCACGGCTCAAAGTTGAATCATTGACCTGTCGAGTCACATGCTTCTTTTAATGAGTTTTTTTTTAAGAGATGTCATTCTTCAAAGGCTGTTAAACACACGACATAGAGTTGGCCGGGAATGACAAAAGTGAAAGGAAGGACAGTATTGTGGGACAAAGAGGCTCTCCCAGAGTTCTCAGGGAACCTGAATTTAAAGGTCCTGTATGTAGGATTGACAGCGAGTGTTTGAACTAGGTATTGCAGTCCACATTCAAAATATTGGAGAGGGGTTTTTTTACCAGGCCCCTCCTCCTCAGACTTGATGCACACGCAGGTTGCCAGATTGACGACACCAACAGGAACGAGCGCACTTGACGATGAATGAAACGAAATACACTGTGTTTTCCGCCAACTGGCAACCCGGGGTGGCGAAATACAATTGGATAAACTGGCATTGGGCGGGTTTCACAAACCAAAACAGAGACATACATTCCGGCCCGGAACGCACATTTTGAAATGAGAATAACTGACTGTAGCATTGTTTAAGTATATTGACTTAACATGTTTTTTAAATATCTGCAAACATATTATGGTATTTTTATGCTTTAGTAGAGTCAAAAACTTACATACAGCACCTTTAAGTTGGGAATACAAAACTCAGCGATTCTTCTCAAACATGTCTCGTAGAAGTCAGATTTAGGGCATAAGCAATGCTCAGTTGGTGGATTGAAATTCCTCACAGCTTTGCTTTCACCAGAAAAGGTTCCAGTCAATAAATCTCTGTGGTTTTCATTGATCATATTCCTCACAGCAGTTAACCATTCTTCTGTGAGAGTTTCTAAAACAGGGAATTGATTGTGTGAAACAATAAACCTGCTGTTTTCATAACTTTACATGTCCCTGAACAATATGTATTAGGTTGAAGGGGAGGAAACAATATCAACATCACATTTACATTTTTTTGTTTACTTTTCTCGACTAAAGCTAAATTTCAACATGTTTGATAAATTGTTATAATCGTATTCATCTTGAATTTTCATCTGAACATCAAAATGTATTCCATTTTTTTATTATTATTAGATCACTGTGATCTCGGAATTCGTTTTATTACTATGATATTAAAGCGGTTTATAGTATGTCTACTTTTGTGGACAGAACTCATTTAGATGTGTAGGGTAAAATATATTGATGTGATAAGATACAGTCAAACTCAAAATTAAGGGCAGAAAGTCACCAGTGGCATGTTGATGCTGGTGTTTTAACACAGACCTATATATTAAATATTTATTATAATTCTTGGAGTTATTTAATAATGGTAATTATATTATAATTACTATAATTAATTACATTTCAAACATTATTGCTATTTTTATCACTTTGATAAAAAAATATAGCCCTGCACATAATTTAAAATTATACTGTGTAATATTTATGTCATTATTGAGTAACGACAGCTCATGCACAAAAATGACAAATGCATACATTTACATACAATATTTTATTATAATAAATGAAAATATTTGTCAATGTAGCGTCTCGACCAATCTGACACACTAATTTTTTTATGTGATTTAACAAATCAATTATTCATTAGATTAACAAATCGTCACATCCCCTCCTCAATATCCTGGATGTTAGTTTTTCGGCTGAACACCCTCCCCCAACCTTGGTCCCCATGACAACTAATCATGATATAACTGGTTTTATGACCTAAAGAATGGTAGGGAGAAACTCCCCTGGCATTTTACACTCATGAGAAAGCACACAATGCCCAGAGAATGGACTGTTCTCTAAGTTTAATTTCAATAGAAAACCTTTCTTGTTTGAATCCCATATCGCCTTGGGTGCATAATGTGGGTATACCAGGTTAGGCTTGTCTTGGTATATTGTCTGTGTACTTGTAGCTTTTTTTATTCAGTTATGATAGACCACTAGTTAATATAACCCCACCTATTTCATGTCTAGTATCTATGATTTCGCCTTCTTATGATCGAAACAAGTGTTTATATTATATGCTGATACCTATGCAACGTATTGATGTTCTAAGAATCGGTACTAGTTTGTGCCTCAACACTCCAGCGAATTACATAGGCAAAATACCAGGCTTACAGACAAAGAGTCATAAAATCCCATTATTTCCAACCTCCGCTTGGGATTTCAGCCTTCCTCATTGGACGAGCCCATCTTGAGAGGCGTGAATCTTTGCAGGTTTTAAAGGCCGCACTTCATGTGACCCGCCTCAGTCGGTGGTTCAGTGAGATGCTAAGATGAAGACGTGAGAAAACGCTTCAGGATACCAAAAGCATCTGTGCCAGGCTTCGGCCTTGTCCTTTCCATTCATGAAAAAAAAAAAGAAAAAAAAATCATTGACCTGACTCAAACCAGCTCTTTCTCATCAACCAACTTCAGCACGATCTTGGGGCCTTAAGATTGCATCAGGAATCTTTTCAGACATACGCAAGTATCAAACTTATTCGATTTAATTGATGCATTAAGTATCTGTTACACCTTTTTACAAGGTTTGTTTTAACTAAGAATCTGACGTTTTCCCTCATGTTTTAGATCTGCTGAATATGCAAAAATGGTTCCATAAATGTCATTCCTTATGTCTCTTTCTTTAGTGCTAAACTTTACCCCTTTCCTATACCAACTGTATGCGTTTGTGTGTGTATGTTTATGTTAGACCAGTTTATGTGTTTATGTAGTATGTTCGACTAGTTTAAGTGTTTATGTAGTTATAAAACCTTACTTGTATCACACTTGACCGGTTCATTGTTTGCTCATAACCGGAGTCAATATCAGCAGATTTACGTACAAACTTATAGAATTGTACAGTAAGGAAGTTATTCCCCTTAACCAGGAAATTAACATTCTTAAAATTGACAAGACAGTTGACCCTGAGAAGTCAACTAAATATCTACAGCGGATCTAAAATAATCATAATTAATTATAACTAGTTATGAACAATTATTCATATTTCCTCATGAGCTGATTCGCTACAGATTGGTGGAGAATGCGGGCATGATAAAACGAAATTTATGAGTTTAAACACTGGCAACTTAAGTGTGTGCTTGATAGCCCAGGTTATAATAGGACGTGACTTCAGATGCCCGGTGTCCCTATTTGCTGGCTTGTTTAGATGCAGATAAAGTTGGGGTTTGAATTGGTACGGCTATTATGATTGTGAGAGTCTTTATGTATTTCATTCTTAATGGTATCAGTGTAAGGTTAATATGATTTTAGCGAAGAAACCCTAATTTCATTATTAAAGCATAAATCTGTCTTGACAAGGCGTAAGTCTGAATCTCAGCTCAGCGTCATGTCCAAACTGTACCATAATGTATTATGCTTTAGTGAAGAAATCACAAAAATGCAGTATTGTTTAAATTGTTTCTTTGAAGAATAAATCTCAGTACAGTTATATCAAGGTCGATGTGAGCGCTGCTCCCCTTTCTACAACATAAAGGCCTTATAGATTGTAATTAGACTGAAGCAATTCATCTACACTTTGACTACATATATACAAGCCTAGCAACCTGGTGATCATTACTGTGTTTCACTCGCTGAGTAAAACTAAAGGTGTAATACTGTACTTTAGTACTCATATGTGAGGCCGTCCACAGGTACGATCTACATACTCGTGTATTATAAACGGCGGATTTTAGACTATTACAGTAACACGTTTGTAATTTCTTTAAAGTGCAGAAGTTTACTTGTTGCATTAGAGGAAAAGCACTCCACGAAGTGCTTAGGTAATGCAACAAGGCTTGTCAGGCTGACAGCACCACGTTCGAACTAGACTGTTTACCATAGACAGACATTAAACTGCGTTAATTACACTGGCATGCATTGGTTACCGTGACAACTACTTGTCACAGGAAGTGCTAACGTCATATAGCACAACACGCCATGTTTGTAAACAAACCATTTGAAGCAGCTAAGCTAACACGTCTTAGCATAGTTTCATTTTAGGCTAAGCTACGCAAATAGCTTTAACAATTAGGGGTTAACACTTTAATTGAAGCTTTTAAATACAGCATGTGTGTGCAGTGTGAAGCAATTTTAATTTAACCTAATCCCTCGTTTTCCGGATGGGGGGGTAAATTAAAAATAAAAAATAGGGGGGCCAGTGGTTGCGGTGGGCTTAAAACCTTGAATATGTTGTCTGCTTTTTCTATGTTTCTCATCCTTTCAATCATCTCAGCGAATTTAACTTCTTAGATGTCCTCCTTAATGCTATTGCGCAGTACTAGTTAATTTAAATCTACATTTACTTTACATTTTACTGTCCTATCTAAGATGAACATTAGTATTGTGGTGTTTTTAGTGCA
This sequence comes from Sinocyclocheilus anophthalmus, assembly GCA_018155175.1. Lineage (NCBI taxonomy): Eukaryota > Metazoa > Chordata > Actinopteri > Cypriniformes > Cyprinidae > Sinocyclocheilus > Sinocyclocheilus anophthalmus. The sequence continues at coordinate 32,612 of JADLZN010003163.1, read as the reverse complement.
ACAGTGACTAACCTCTACGGAGGTCTGGCACACACATTGCATTGCCCAGCATGGGAGCTGAACACGCAGAAGCTGTGACCAGACATGGTGTGTTGCCCAACACAAATCAGTTAATCACGAGTGCTACTGTTTGTTCCTAATATCAGATTGATTACCCTTTTTTAATAATAGAAGTCAGCTAATTTTATATCCATTTACATGTTATGCCCCCTTGTTGTTCTCTCTGAACCTAAAAAGGAACCAGAGACATTTCTTTTTTTGATTTGTTTATTTTCAAAAATAATCATCATAATCTGAATAGAAATGCGGGGATGCGCTCCTTTTCCTTCTGCTTTTCCCTTTTCTCCTTCATACCTCAGAGATTATGCCTGTTGGGGAACCGTCAGCAAATTTTGAGTGATAATTTGACAATAATTTGACGGTAGTCTTAAGTCATCAATCAAAATCATGTTTACGCCCTTTTCAGCAAAACATAGGCTGACCCAAAACTATTTTAGCATTCACACTCTGTTTTGGTCTTGTAGTAGTCTCTAGCCCTTACTCTCAACACCATTGTGTCAAAACGTTGCAGATGCTCAGAATAACTGCCCAGAATGCAGACCAAAGAGGACTAGCTGGGCATGACCGTCTGTTGTAGGATATAACCCCCCCCTTTTACCCAGGGCCGACGACCACCTACTGAGCCTAAAGCGGCTGGACGCGGAGAGGGGTGGGCCTCAGACTCAGGACTCGGGCGAGAGTTGTGGCTACAAAAGCTCGCCAAGGCCATTATCTTCCTGGCCCACACCTCATTGGTCTGAAACAGGAGGTTAATGATCTCAAGCAACAGATCACAGCGGTAACCCACAAGGACCCCAGCAAAATGGAGATACAGGAGGAAATCAATAGACTTCAAAAAGCTCTGACAGCTGCTGAACAGCAAGAACACCTGGAAAAGGTAGCCAGAAAGGACCTTGAAAGGAAACACCCACACAAAATTACCATTAAAGCAGCAAATTCTGAGCTCTTAGACAAGGTTGCCAGAATTGAGACTCTGATCCAGCATCTGAACAACACTCAAGACAAGCTTGACGTGTTCCGAAGAGAACTCAGGGACTCCTACGGGCGGCGAAAAGAGACGCAGTGGGAGATACACCCTACTCCTGCATCCTCACTCACCAGTGCAAAACTCCCTCAGGTGCACGAGCTACGAAGGGGGGAGCCAGCACTTTCTGCTTAACAACTCAGCAGACAGACCCATAATACCTCCAGCACCCACAGAGAGGAGGGGGTCCCTTCCCGAGGCGGGTGCGCGCTTCGGAGGCGCGTCATGCTGCTACCCCCAGAACTTGAGCGCGGCAACCGAAAACAGATATATTCCTACTCTTAATAAAAGCAGTACGAGCATAATTTTAAGACTGTGGATCGTTGGTAAAACATTGCTTGCAATCTGTGGGGTCGGGCCAGAGGGGGTGGTTGGAAAATCAAAAAACCATATCATGTGTCTGTTTTCATGGGTGTTTATCTGCATTCCTCTCCATGTCACTACACAACTATTCCTGATCAATACCAGATAAAATTATAGTTTGAATGTGCCTTCCTACAAGCAGTAGAAAGTTTTCAGTGCTATTATGTTTTTAAATCGTACGATAAGAAATTAACCTGATTTTAGCGAAGAAATCCTGATTTCTGTGTTAGTAGAGCACAATTCTATTTTCTGACGACGAAATCTCGGGTTTAGCAGCTCATATAAATGGTACCAGTATGAATCGGTCTGATCTTGGGCGAAGGAATCCCCTTTTTCAGAACTGTGTAGGTGATCTGAGCGATGCTCCTCATTTCACTGATTTACGGCCTTATTATGTGTTATGTATCATTGTATTCATATCGACCCACTCAGGTGAAACATTTACGTAACTCTTATACATTCGCGCACCAGGTTCTGAATATAATCATATAAAACTATAGCTTGAAGGTGCCTTCCTACAGGTATTAGATAGTTTCAGTGCTATAATGTTTTTAAATTGTACGATAAGAAACTAACCTGATTTTGGCGAAGAAATCCTAATCTCTGTTGTTAGGGGAGCATAAGTCTATTTTCTGACGACGAAATCTCAGATTAGCAGCTCATATAATGGTACCAGAATAAATCGGTCTGATTTTTGGGCGAAGAAATCCCCTTCTTCAGTACTGTGTAGGTGGATCTGAGCGATGCTCCTCATTTCACTGATTTATGGCCTTATTATGTGTTATGTATCATTGTAGTCATATCGACCCACTCATGTGAAACATTTACGTAACTCTTATACATGCGCTCACCAAGTCTCTGAATATACTCAGATAAAACTATAGCTTGAAGGTGCCTTCCTACATGTATTAGAAAGTTTCAGTGCTATAATTTTTTAAATCGTACGATAAGAAACTAAACTGACTTTAGCGAAGAAATCCTAATTACTGTGTTAGTAGAGCACAAGTCTATTTTCTGACGACGCAATCTCAGATTAGGAGCTCATATAAATGGTACCAGAATAAATCAGTCTGATCTTGGGCGAATAAATCCTCTTTTTCAGCACTGTGTAGGTGATCTTAGCTATACTCCTCATTTCATTAATTTAAGTCCTTATTATGTGTTACGTATCATTGTATTTCATTATGACTCGCTCATTTGAAACATTTCCGTAAAATTAATGGTGTTATTCTAGCATAGCTAACTACAAATCCACCATTGCCTGTAAAGTGAATGTACTGTTTTGATTAATGAATGAATTTGTACGGGACATGCACGAGTTTCCCATGCATGCTCACATCAGTGCAAGTCTGCTCCACCTGCACCAGTTGTGAGCTTGCATTGGTCTCCTAGAAACACGTGACCCCGGAAGTGTGAGCAAACCCTTCCGGTTAATCTGACAACAGCATTCAATTCACAGACCTGTGTGTCAACAAGATTGCGTTAACTAACTACTAACTCTTACAACTAAGCCCTTTACTTTCAACTGCTAGCTGTTAGCATCCTGACTAACCTTAGATAGCGTAAAGTGTACTTTTCTAAGCCACACATCTCTCCGGTCCTCTCGTCTCCCCCCCAGAAAAAAAAAAAAAAAATAAGTGCGAGGATTTTGTCTCTCTCTATTTTTTTTTTTTTATTTTTTTTTATTTTATTGCATTTATTTACATTGTTTAGCACAAATGTACCAATTCAGGTAAATTGATTTTTATTAAATTGAGATTTATTAAATTCAATTATTTATTTTTTTTTATTTTATTCCATTTTTATTTTATTTTTTTTATTATTTATTTATTTCCCCTTTATTTCCTACAGCTACGGTTCTGACCCCTTTTTGTAGTGTTTATTTATTTATTTTTTTTTTTGTGGTGTTTTTACCACTTTTACCTTATTTTAGTTATTTCACCATCACCATCGTCGTTTTTGGATAGGATTACAGTAGTTCGAGCAACTGTTGTTTCCTTAGCGAGTTATACAGGTTATTAGTAGCATAATCCCTGTTTCCTCTCTACTTCTCCTCACGCCTCAGTGCCAGGCCTAATACGTTGAAGGGCAGCTACCATTGCAACACAATGTAGGCTAAGATAAAACTAGAAACAATTCCCACTGTTTCTTTTTCTTTTGACGAGGTATTTGGTGGGTCCCTGCTAGTTTAGCTAACATCCTAACCCTAGGGTTATGAAGTCTATTTCAGCATCACACACAAGTTAAACCTGCTTAGCCATATCTCTTAGGAACAAAACTAAAATAGGTAAAAATGTTTCCTTTTTTTTTGAAGTTCATCTTATTTTATTTCAGTTTTCGTCATAGTGACCCAAAACGCGTGAACCATCAGTAAGTATACGCCCTTTCATCAACTTGACCCCTGCTTACCGGCCCCTCAACAAAGTTACTCAACTCTCCTTTGGTGTTCACGAACACAAAAACATAGCACCTTACCTCACTAGCTGCCTCCCACCAGCTAGTCATACCTTACACGGCCTACACAGCAGTTCCCCTTAGAGATAGTTTAACACCTCTGTACGTACTTGCATTTGTCTTGTCCCTTTCTCTCTCTGGTGTTCTCACAAGTGTGTCAGTATGTCGCAGACATTCCACAGACATCCAGCCCTGGCAGCTCACCAGGACCACCTGGACACTCAGTAGAGCACTGTAATGGACATCATTCAGCTCAAAGCAGCCAACGACCTGCCATGGCAAAGAAAGGAACAGCGAGACTGCGACATAAGCGAACACTTGACCAGCATCATCCTCTCCTCGGCCCACACCCTCAAGGGCCTCAGACAGGAGGTATATGAGCTGAAACTGCAAGTCACAGAATTCTGCAGAGAACTGACACCTGCTCAACGAGAGAAAGCACATAACGGATGCAAAGACCCTCACAGAATGGTGCGACAGTAGGAAATCACCAGTCTTCAGGAGGCTCAAACAGCTGCTGGACACCAAGTGCCTCTGGAAAAAGCCATCAGACAGGACTTACTTGGAAAGAGAACTGTTTCACACAAAGTCACTCTTAAAACAACATATGTGGAACTAAATGAGAGAGACACCACATCTTAGGCCTTACAAGGCCACCTGCATACAGACAGAGCTGAGGTCCAAACCCTGACTCAGCAATTAGAGAGGAGCTTGACTTGGTTCAGAAAGAATTTAAACAGTCCTACCGACTGCGCATAGACTTAAGCAAAAGACAGCCGGCTGAATATCGGTCGCCAGCAGTGCAAGCCCTCCACGCCTGTGCACAGCTACGAAAGGGGGGAAAGGGAGCCAAAGCCTTCTGCTTGACACTTCACAAGTCAGCTCCCTGAAAACCTCTGCAGCTGCAACAAAAAAAATAAAATTTCAGGCGAACCGAAACAACGTAACGAGGTGAATTCAGTGTCACAAATTAACTGATATATGCTTGCAGACCACAAGGCGAACAGATAGGGAAAACACGAAACAGAACTTCCCCTGGCCAGCAGGCCCACCCCCTCAGCCAAGAGTTTGAACCTGCGAGGGGGGGGCGAGAGCCACTGTTCACACGTCACCAATCAGCAGCCACAAGGGGGTGGGGCAAGGACCTTTCCAGAGGATCACTGCAGACACACACACCGTGTGACCCCACAGACCCCAACGAGCTGGCCAGAGACAACACATCTGGCAACCTAAATACTCTCAGACCCAGAGTCTGAGCACGGACTGATCGCTGCCCCAGACACTAAGCAGGGCCGGCGTGAAACTCCCCAGGCTTACTACCACAGACTTTGACAAACTTACTCCAAGCTCACGATTACCCTGGGATGGCGGAGGACACCAGCTGCAAGAAGTCATCTAGGCATTAGGGCCTGCCGCACAATGCCTAATCAACAGCTGTGTAACCTGACACAGAAGGCCTTTAACAAGCAGCAAGGCCTCCACTAAAGGTGTTTGTCAAACCCCACTGAGTCTGAACTTCACAACTCAGAATCCAAAGCGGGCACCAGAAGGCACCCAGCATTGCCACAATGCAAAACCCTTCTACAGAAAGCCCCTAGCCAGAAAAGGACAGAGCCATCACCATGGACACAGACTCAGGTTCCAGACCAACCACTGGCAGAAGCCATGGAAAACGGCCGTCCTCACCCTGCAAACACCACGGTATGTCCAACAGCAGTCCACCACAACATCCTCCTCCACACGGGTGCTGAACGGAGGCTACACAAGGACAGCTGGACACGCCTACCTCTGGGTTACAGGAGCTGCTGACACTCGCAAAAGAGCTCCTTGAACAAAACTCAACTAAGGAGTATTGAGAAGGACAAACCTCTGACTCCTTGCCTGCTGCAACACAGCATCAGGCCCCTCCAAGGGAGGAGCATCCCTTGAAACCGGTCGACACCCCTAGAAGCAGCCAGACAACGTTGGATTGAGCAGCGGGCCCACATGCCCAACAGCGAAAGTTCTACCAACACAACTCAGGCAAGCTCTAGTCGGTGCCGCCACAAGAGCCAAGCAACACTGCAAAAATCAGATTTCTAGTGACGTTCGGGCATAACAGAGAGCTAACAACCACCTGCTGCTCTCCTGCCATCATCACTTGGTCAGTCTGAAACTCTCTGCACGCTACAAAATCTACATAACAATTACCTGCAATCCCTGGAGCCACCTGCATTCTCACCAGTGAGAGTCTAACCCTGCTGTTCCACATCGTGGGTACCACAGATGGCCTACTGGCTAACAGCATCAACAAAACATCCTACCCGGACTAACTCACTTCAGGATGACAGGTGACACAGCCTCGACACCTTCTGCATAAGCTCGAGGACCCACACCTTGAGTTTTTTTTTTTTTATTTTGCTACAGCCCACATCACCACAGCACACCACCAGACAGCATCCAACACGGAACCAACAGCCAAAAACCACCACTGGCGCCCAGCCGTGAGTGCCAGGTGTGTGTTCGATTGTTCTGCACCTTGTCATCGCTCGTTGTTGTCTATTCTACGGACAACAACGCTCGAAAGGGGGGATATATGTAGCGTCTCTACCAATCTGACACACTAATTTTTATTTTGGATTTAACAAATCAATTATTCATTAGATTAATAAATCGTCACAGTCCCCTCACTCAATAAACTGGATGTCAGGATTTCTGCTGAACACCATCCCCCTTTTGGTCACCATGACAACTAATCATGATGTCACTGGTTTTATGGCCTAAAGGAATGTAGGGGAGAAACTCCCTCGTTTTACTCATGAGAAAGACACACAATGCCCCGAGAAATGGACTGTTCTCTAAGTAATTCATAGGAAAACCTTTCTGTGATTGGACTACCATATCCTTTGGTCATTGTGTATACCAGTACTGTCTTGTATATTGTCTGTTGTAGGGTATGCTGTTTTATTCATGTTATCATAAACCACTAGTTAATATAACCTCACCTATTTCATGACTAGTATCTATGTATTCGCCTTCTTATGATCGAAACAAGTTTGTATATTATATGCTGATACCTATGCCACATATTGATGTTCTAAGAATCTGTACTAATTCGTTCCTCAACACTCCAGCGAATTACATATACAAAATACCATGCTTACAGACAAAGAAACATAAAACTCCCCAGTATTTCCAACCTCCCGCTTGGGATTTCATCCTTCCTCATTGGACAAACCCATCTTAAGAGGCATGAATCTCTGCAGGTTTTAAAAGGCCACACTCCATGTGACCCGCCCATGTCGGTGGTTCAGTGAGATGCTAAGATGAAGATGTGAGAAACGCTCCGGGATACCAAAGCTCGTGCCAGGCTCCGGCCTAGTCCTTTTCATTCATCAAGTGACTCTGACTCAAATTGGTTCTTTCTCATCAACCAACTTCAGCAAGTTCTTGGGCCTTAAGATTGCATCAGGAAGCTTTTTCAGACATACGCAAGTATCAAACTTAGTCGATTTACTTGATGCATTAAGTATCAGTTACACCTTTTTACAAGGTTTGTTTGAACTAAGAATCTGATGTTTCCCTCAGGTGTAGATCTGTTGAATATGCAAATGGTTCCATACATGTCATTCCTTATGTCTCTTTCTTTAGTGCTAAACTTTAACCCTTTCCTATACCAACTGTATGTGTGTGTGTGTGTATGTGTATGTTAGACCGGCTTAATGTGTTTATGTAGTATGTAAGACTAGTTTAAGTCTTTATGTAGTTAATAAAACCTTACTTACATCACACTTGACGTGGTTCATTGTTTACTCATAACCGGAGTCAATAATCATGCCGATTTACGTTACAAACTTATAGAATTGTATAGTAAGAAAGTTATTTCCCTTAACCGGGAATTTAACGTTCTTAGAATTGACAAGACGTTTGACCCTGAGTGGTCAGCTAAATATCGACAGTGGATCTAAAATATGAATAGTTAATAATAACTAGTTATGGTTAATTATTCATATTTCCCCATGATCTGAATAGCTCCTCATCTTGGCTTCTGACTAATGGCTAGTTAGTGTAATGAGACAAATCACAATTGCAGGGTTAAACTTTATTTTAATGTGTCCTTGTTACATTTTACATGTACTTACTATTATAATAATCATTAATTATGCATAATTACATGCAAGTAAGCCAAAGCCAAACCCTAATCCTAACCCGAGCCATACAGTAAGTACATGTGGTTAATTTATATTACTCAGTACTTAAATGTATATTTACATTGTAACAAGGACACCTTAAAGGGTCATATAATGCTATTTTAAAGATCTTATTTGGTGTATTTTGTGTAACAGAATATGTTGACATGCTTTAATGTTCAAAAACACATTCTTTTTCAAATACTGAACATTATTGTAAGTCCTCTATGCCCCACCTCTCTCAAAAGCTTAGTTTCCTACAAAGTCCCTCCTTCCGACAAGCAAAGTCTGCTCTGATTGGCCAGCTGACCCAGTGCATTGTATTTGGGACGAACACCGCAAGCACTCGTAGGAAACGTAACGCCCCTTACCATAATCACAGCTTCAGCTTTCAAAGTAAATGTAAAGACAGTAAATAATGTCATTTTAGTTTTACCATCAGTTCAAGCCCAAAGGGCAACAGAGTCACGTGACAGACACAGTGTGATGCAGTACGCAAGCCGCGGTTAAGACCGCTGACGTGCTATGATTTCTGACAGGCAGTTCACTCTCCTGTTATGTGACCCTGTTCCCCTCACACACACAACACACACCCCACACGACGCGATACTCTGCGCTGCGCAAAACTCCGCATTTGATCAGTCAATAGCAAATACTTAAACTATAACAAAACAGTAGCTTACATTCGAGATGTCAGAAGTGCCAGATTGTCATTGCAAAGTCGGAATTTACCCTTTTTTTGTGCACAGCCAGCTTTGTACTCTTCTAGGTTCAAAAAACTGGCGTCCCATACACTGCGTTACACAAATTCGAACATCTGGGTTGTGCTGTTCTATTTTAAATAAATCTTAACCAATGATTCCTAAATTGCATCTACTTCCGGAAGGCCAAATAAAGTGCTTTTGCTTATAAAGATATCTCTTTGGATTTGAGACTTTAGTCTTGGCAAATTTACAGATCTTCTTTATGCAACCCAAGATCTTGTAACACTCCAAAGAGAAAGGAACAACTTGAAATCGCATCATATGACCCTTTTTAAATACAGTGCAAGCGTGCAGGGTAGTGAATCCAAATGCAGGTTTTATTAATTATGTAATTAAACAAGAAACCAAAACCAAGGACAGGAACGTGAGACCCAGTGTGAGAACAAACATAGACAACTGAGACACCAGGGCTGCGTTCAGCCCCGACAAAAACGGTTGTTCACATTCTTTAAACGGAAACGGTGGTGGGCGTTGAACACCCTGTTCTGATGATGGCAGAGTTGTGCAAGGCTATGGCACTAGAGAAGCCAATTCTTGTGGAGTTCCGTATTGTTGGACATAGGGGTACTTTGTTGGTGTGAATGGTGGCGAGATGCCGGAGGGAAGGGGGGGGAGAATAAAGTGAAGAGTGGAAAAAATAGAGGGGTACCTAACACACACAAAGAACGTCATATTGAGTGGGATTGTCTCGTTGTTTATATACCTGGAGGCAGTCATCTAAAGAAAGTAAGTCTATGGACTCGATGTTACTGTCACTGCCCTTGCCCTCCAGAATAAAATAGAACATCCCAATCAAATGAAGGGATTTTTGGAAACTGTGGTTCCTAATTATTGTTATCCAACATTTGCCTCGCATTTCAGGGTGAAAAGACAAACATTTCAGGTGAAAGATAATCCACTTCTTACGTCTGAGACTGTGTTATGATCTATATGGCCTTATTATTTTTATTGTGAGTATTAGGCTTATCATTATTGCTGAGCACTGTTGTTGTGCTATGATATTGTAATATTTAGCATTATATAATCAGAGGGGTATAGAAAAGTTTATTAAAGTGTCACTCCACAATACAATAGCTAAATATATATAAATATGTATAGTATTTTTATTTTACATTAATCAGTATTTAGCACACCTTACTAAGGAAAGGAAAGGATATGAACCAGAAGACATTGCAATTATTAAATTATATTTAGACAGACTTAAAGAAGTTCTAGATCTATACTTGTGCTCTTATTATTTCATTTATTTTGCCTTTAATGTAAATAAACAACAATATACTTGGTCTTGTGAATTTACTTGGATGTTAATTACATTGTGCCAGCTGTCTCTTTAATACCGCGTGGTTTATATACATGCTGCTGATTGGCTGACATGTTTGACACACCCACCAAAAAAGAGAAAACGCATCTCAAACCCTGTTTCACACCGTTGCAGCACGCGTTTTGGGCAGGAAACAATGTCGGGTTCAATCTGTAAGCCCTAGGGCAAAAGCGGTGGGGGTGCACACAGGTTTGAGCTTGAACTTGCCCCAGGCTTTAAATAGACAATGGCTAACTAACACAGGACAGCTGAAGACAATTAAGGAGTAACAATGTGAAAACAGGAAGCAGGAAACAAAGCAGAACTACAAACTAAACGTTTACAGAACAGGACAGATGATACACTGTACAAATATGAATTTCCATATGAGTCAAAGCTAATTTGTGCTGCACTAGTGTTGGTTGAATTGTTTGAACTAGCCTATTCCTCTACTATAGCTACAGTACTCGACCAGCATTGTATAACTAATTGACTTAACAAGTCTTGCAGGTTACAGATTAATACATCTGGACAGGCAGTTAGGTGTGTTTAAGCAGCCTCGTGAAATAAAACCAGCATCCAAAATACGTAATATACCGGCCTTCTAGCCGGGATTTTTGCTCACTTTACATGATATTATATGCCAATGAATTATGTATTATAAGAAAAGCCATTTTCCAACACTGGCAATTTTCAACAAGGAAAATGTGTGTGCCATCATACATTCTCCATTTTCTTAAAGCCTTGAATGAATATTTCATGAAAACCAGTAAACATGACAAACATATGTACATCAGAAGTCACAAACCCCTTCACCAAAACCTAATAAACGTTTTGTTTGTCTTGTGAAGAGCCATGGCTTATCCGGGAAACCTTAATAAGACGACAATAAAAAAGAGTCATTTGCATTTATCAGTGATATATCACCAAACAATACAATTACAGAAGCAATAAACGCACTGCGAGTCCCAGACGTGTTAACGTGAACAAATATTTTTAGGTGTAACGAGAGCATTTAAGCCTAATAATCACATCTTTCATAACTTCATCCTCATAAAAACAATTCTAAAACGCAGCTTAGAGTTCAAGCTCTGTAAATACTTCCTGAATGCAATATTTCTTTTGAGTGTGTGTCTGACAGCTTATGTACTCGGAAATGAAAACACTGCACCAATTTAAGGAAGTGAGATGTTTGACTGAAATAACTGGAAGCAAAGGAAATAGCAGCTATCAAACCCGTGACCTTCAAGACTGGTGTTAATATCGTCTTAAATTCAAAGAATAACAAGTTGTCATCACGTTGAGCTCAGTTATAACATACAATCTTCTTTCCAATTTTATTCCATCTCTAATTAGTATTTCTTCCGGTTTTAAGATTGCTAATGATTGTCTTGCAGATAAATGAAGCTCTCCTCTGGCTGGGATATGAAAGGTATTGTTGAATGTTGCTATACGATGCAATCGAAGTGGGTTAATTAGGGTAAAACCGAGAAAGCGAGCACTGCGGGGAGTGTGCTCGCGTTGATCTATTTCCGAGGTCGTGGTTTTTGAAGTTGCGTGGGTTTTGGGGGCTGGCCTGAAGAACGACTTCAAAGTTTTGAGACACAAATGAGATCCTGATGAGGCATGGAGATGCAGGCACATCTCGTTAGCAAGCACACACCCCACACTAAGGGTCTGCGATAACAATGAAGGAAATACCTGACCACTTGCCTGCTGGGAGGTTAACGTCACTGTCTGGAATTCTTTTAGCTGCGAGTTTCCGTCTTGGCCTGCAGTATACTGTGAATCCAGCCTTGAAATCTTAGAAATTGGGGGCTTCCTTTTATAGTTAGAAATCTGTGGTTTGCTTTAATAGGGTATTTAGACAGAGCTCTAGACGTTTGTGCATGAATTAGTGTGGAATCAATTCAGATGAGAAATAAAGTAAACTAATCTATTTTCTTTTACTAGTAGGAGCCTCTATTGCGACTTATGTCAGTAAAGTCAAACAAACCAAAGCCTACAAACCTGAGGGGCAGGTAAGTAATTAGAAGTTGGTTTCAACATATTCAAAACCAGAGTCGGAACACCTAAACTCAAGTTCAAAAGACAGTTTGAGGACAACTGGATGGAAAGATTGAGTTGAACAGTGTCAAGGTCTCAAGGCCCTTGATGAAGTGAGGCTGAAGCAATTGCCTGGGTTTTTTCATAGAAATGATTGCCAGTGGGACTGTATGCTGAGGTCCCCAAAGGTGGATCACTCTATCAGTGCATATTTCTACAGATGGGAATGCATATCTATGAAGCACACTGAGAGCATTTTGATTCGGTGGCGAGCGCTAGAGGCATTTCTCTCTCCCTGTGTGTGCACTTTTACTACTGTTTTGGGCTCCATGTAGTTTTACAAGTTGAATTCTTTAGACAAATACACAAGTGAGGAGTTCATGTGAACAAGATGTACGTGTCGCTTGGCAAAGAGTTAACTTTCAAGTGTCAGTGCGCGTGGTTCAAATCAAAAGAATGTTTTCTAGTTAGAATGGCAGTCCTCAGGTTGAATCTACATGGCGCTGTGCTTGAATTTAGCAAAGCACAAAATCAGAAACCAAAATGAATAATAAGAAGAAGAAGAAGGCGGCAGATGTGTGTTTTGAGCAAATAACATTGTTCGTCTTCTAGCTGCGGTGGGTGTGATTTTCCCAAAGCATAGTTCCAACAATAGCATTCACAAACATTTAATTATTGGCAGGGGGGTCGGACTACATTCCAACGGACCCCGGGAGGAGGGGGGGGGGGGGGTGCCAACCATGCGAGGGAAGCCCGAAAACGGACGGACAGGAACACCAATTCACGAGTGATTAGAATTTTTTCAGGCTACATGTATAAGGCATGAGTTTCTTGTAGGTGGATGGGACAAACACAGATGCAGCGGGTGTGAGGACGTCTGTTCTTATTCTCTGACAATGCCTCAGCGCAGGTAGAATAATAATGAGCAGTTATATATAATAAGATACTATATATATACTATGCTATATAAGTATATAGTATATACACTATAGTTAATATAAACATGACAATTCGTCATTAATTACCCCCTCCTCCGTCCCATACCCTCATGTCATTTGCCCAACTCCGGAAACATTTGTTCGTCTTCAGAACATTTCAAATTAATATATTTATGATTAAATCCAAGTAGCTTTCAGAACCGCTGCATAGACAGCAAACTGGCAACTGTGACAGCACTTCAAGAATTTTCATTTTGGGTGTTAAAAAAAAACAAAAACAGAAAAAAAAAAACAAAAAAAAAAAAATAAAACAAAAAAAAAAAAAAAATAAGCTCATCCGTTTGGGTGTGAACTATGCACTTTAAACTATATATCTTTTAGGGCACGTGCAGCAATCAGGCACCGTGTTTGAAGAGCATGTATGTGTAGCGTGGAACCGGCATGGGAGTAATAAAAACAGAATGTTTGGTCTATGGTCATCTAAAATGAATCAAGCATCAAATTAAACAAAATGACAGAGATCAAAAATAGTTGGGGGGGTTTAGATGGGGGGAAGTAGTCGCTCGAGATGTCATGTTCATTACAGCAGCATTTCTGATAAATTACGTTGTGGAGAAAACTGCTGGGTGAATGAACTGCATATAGTCTAGTGGAGTACACCAATTACATACTGCATGTAAACATGATTTAACAAATAAACAGCTTTCTGTTGTTTCACGTAAATGAACTATAATAATGTGATATTAATTGTGATCTTGAATTAAGTAATCAACAGAAGTTATTACTCCACCAACTGTGCGTGACATCATTAATAAATGACGGAGGTGCAACCATGTTACTGTGGTCTCAGGAAAAAGTCACAACTTACTATTTTATTTAATTTTTTCCAATGATGCATTATACTATGATGGTTAAGCAGGGAGATACGACATCATACAGGAAACACACACTAGTAGGATGCATTCAGTTATTTTTTTTTTAATGTTTACCTAAATCTTATTTGTCTCAATAGCATCAATGGCCCTGGCTTGCACTTGTACAGAAACCTAAATGTTTTTTTTTTCTCTGCCTTATGCTGCACACATCCATTATGGACATTCTTGTGCTCCATTGGTCTTTGGTAAGTATAATGTGTTTGTTTTTATATTGTTTGGTTTATTTAGATGTTTTATGGGGTTAGAATTGTTGCATATTTCCAGATAAAGAGATTTTGAACAACAAATAAATGTAAAGAGATACAGGAGTTTCAGAAAAAAATGAATTAAATTCACAAATAAATAAAAAGAGATTTGCAAATTAAAAAAAATATCCATAAATGTGTTTTTATGCCACAAACACAACTTTGCCTTGGCATTAATTTGTGGATTGCTTCCTATACATTATGGATGGCTTTCTCTGCATTTGGATTTCTCCTTGTGCATTTGTGGATTTTGAAACATTTCTAGCATCAACACACACAAATCCAAAATAGGTAGACTCCACCCACCGTCTACTTAACTGTCTGCATCATCAGCTGTCAATAATCTATATTCATCATCAAAAGGACAAAACTGAAACAAGGATATACGATATATACAAAATGTGAACAAAGCAGTGCTTGCTTACCATCTTGAATCTTTAAATTAAAATATAATTTATGTTGATAAGTTTCTTCATTTTAACCGTCACACGCTCCAAAAAAAAAAAAAGCAGAGCCGCAACCTCCAGTCTCCCACCCTCTCTTCATGTTTTTATGAAGAATATTTCGTAATTGGTAATGTTGGGTTAAGAAACGTAAATGTGAAGTTGTTTGTTTAATATTCATTATATTCTATTTTTGCATGTTTTTGTAAAGGACTTTTATTTTGGTGTTGATTCCTCTCAGAGGGAGGTAAATATAATGTGAAGGAAAGTGCGGGAAAGAGAAAAATTGGAGGTAAGAAGAGTGTGGCGGGCACAGAGTTTAGTGTTGCTTGAAAATATTGAAATATTTCTGTTTTATTTCCCAGTTCTAGTATTTAATATTCCCAGTTAATATTTCCCAGTTCTAGTATATTGCTAAAAAAAAGTTACTAGCCATCAATATTTTCAAGTCCATCATCTTTATTCAACTCAACCCACAGGCAGCTAAACCCCCATGCCTTACAGTAACGTTAGAACAGCCTTCTGTCTGTGCCGTCTTGACTTGCTTGCTCGTTTTCATCACTTTCACTTTAATTCTCTGTGGTGGCTTTAGCTGGCCTTCCTATAAGCTTAATCATTCTATCAGAGTTCTCACTCTGGTCGACTCAAGGCGGCTGAATTCAACATGCTGAAATCAGACAAATAGTGGCATCAACATGTAAAGGCATAGCTGCAGAAAACTATCTCTGACAGTCGTGGCGATGGCCTTGTGGGGGGGGCAGTTGTGGCTAGACAAAAAAAAAAAATACAACGCGCGTTGCGGATTTAAACAACTGTTGTCCTGAGTTTGAATTCCTGACTCAGGACTCTTTCCGTCTCAATCCCACCCCTATCTCTGCATCGCACTTCACATTCCTGTGCAAGTTGTCTCATCTGTCCCATTGTGATAAAGAGTGAAAATGGCCAGAAATACAATCTTGGAAAAAAAAAAAAAAAACTGACAGACTTCTACCGCGTCGATGGCGCGCAATCATGTCTGAGCATCTGACGCGACCCATTAAGCCAATCGCATACAGGGCCACATTAGTGCCTGACGAACAATTGTGTAGGGCGGGGGCATCCATTTTCAGGCGGTGCCTGGGCTGCGGAATGTTTTTTCCATTCATTTATAAAAAAAAACAGTCGCTTAATGCCATGAATCCAAATTATAATTGCAAAATAGTATATTTAAGGTGGCTTTGAGAGCCATGTGGAGACGCGGCAACTTGATTACATTCATAGGCATTATCTTCAATTTGTGGCTGCTTATACAATATGCTCCTGATTCACGGGTCTCGTGGGTGAAGAGTAAGGGCCATAGACCAGATACCAGTGGGGCCTGTCAGGGCAGTGATGCTTACTCGCTGGCTAAGGAGCAGATCATTCGTCCTAATCCTGAGGCTGCTGGCCGCTGTCTGTCGGGCTGCGAGTTACGCTGAACTCAATTGCCAGTGCGCAGTCCCAGTAGAGAGTAGGGGGGGGGGGGGGGGGGGGGGGAGGGACTAGGTAGGTGCTTGTCCCGACCAATATCGCCTAGTCCGTAAATGCTCTGTCTTGGTCGTAACTGTCCATTCAGTGTCTATATTGAGCATCCATTCTTCTGACTGTTATGACTTGGCTGGTCCCATCCAGCCTCCTGGCTCCTTCATCTCCGCTGGTCCTGCTCGCCTTCCTGGCTTCTCCTCTGGTCCTGTCCAGTTTCCTGGCTCCTTCATCTCTGCCAGTTCCACCTGGCTTCCAGGCTTCCCCTCCTCTGATTCCGTCCAGCCTCCAGGGTCCTTCATCCTCGCCAGTTCCATCCAGCTCCTTGGCTCCTCCTCTCCTGCTTGCTCCATCCAACTTCCTCAGCTCAGATCACCATGCTTGTCGCTCTGCCTCTGCCACAAACTTCTGGGCCTCTGGCTACGCCTCAGCCCTCCACCCCTTTGGATCCATTGGGATCCCCTCCTTCCCTCTGGCTCCATTGTCTTTGTTCCCACTGGCTCTACCCCAGTCAAGCCTCCAGCTCCACCTCATCCCATGAGTTTGCGGTTCTTCCTTGGCTCCTCCAGACCACTGTCACTGATCCATTCATCCAAATGATTTGTTCATTCCGTAACACAGCATTGTTTGGAACCATCTTCACTGGCAGTGCAAAAGCAGATATGGCAACTGGCAATATTGTGTCTAAAATGCAAGTTACTTACAGTAACACTACTGTTGATTAACATAACTTAACATTGTGTTTATTAAACTGTTGCATCACACAATTGTGGTGCCTTCTTGTTACTCCAGTAGCTTCTAAGAGACAGACAAGCCGTAATTTCTATTTCTAACATGATGTTTCTGAATTAACAAAGGTTTGGGCCTGGGGCATTGCTAGACCCTTTTTTTCTAGGGTACAAGCCCCAATGAAATACCTCTTGTGCCCCAGTAAAATATTATTGATAAATCCTTGTATCAATGAGATTGACTTATACCGACCAGAGAATCATTTGTAGTATTTCAGCAATTAATTTTTATTTAGTACTGACCTGAATAAGATATTTCACATAAAAGACGTTTACATATAGTCCACAAGAGGAAATAAGAATGTGGGGGACCTGAAGGAATTTTCTGAAGAACTGCGGGCAGTTTAACTGTTCAGGACAAACAAGGGACTCATAAACAACTCATAAAACAAAAAAAACACAGCTGTGGATCATTCAGCTAACAACACAGTGTTAAGAATCACGGGTAAACTTTTGAACGGGGTCATTTTTATAAATTCATCTGTTATTTTCTTTTGTGGACTATATGTAAACGTCTTCTATGTGAAATATCTTATTCAGGTCAGTACTAATTAAAAATCAAAAACATGTATTTTGCATGATCCCTCTTATTTTGGTAAAACAATTAACATTTTGCAGATACTGCAAAGTATATGTAAAATTTTGACCACAACTGTACAATCCACAGTAAGAAACAAAATTCGTCTTCTATGACTTGAAATGTCCTCTTTAGTTCCTCATAGCTCTTTATTGTGCATGCAGCTTGTGAATGGCAGGTAAATACCATTTATTTCCATTTCTATCCAAAAAAAGTATTAACAAAATATGGGCACACTTTTTGATGGGGGGCCTTTGCTCCAATAATGATGAAAGACTGGAAGTGTTCCTGGTTGGAGCACATTTTCAACTAGCAACAGCAGATCCTTAATTAATGGCGAGAAAGTTGTTTATTTACAAGTGTGTGCATTGAAATGCATATGGCCAAATCACGGCCCCGCTTTAATAATGTGTGGATAAATGATCCCCCATATGTAGGCTATAAAACACTGAATAATCCATAACCACAGGATATATGTGTCCTGTAGGGATATGACAGTTCACATGACTCACATGTAATCTGCCGCAAAATGGATAACCCTGTCAAGAAAATATTACATTGTGATACTTGGTTTTTTAATAAGCTTGTATGTTAATTGCATTATTATCACAGATTAGATTCTAAATATTTTATGTGTTCATTAACGCATTATATGGGCCTCTATGCAAGCTGCCGCATTGAAGTCACATTAATAATTGAAATAAACCATCAGTGGTTTGCACATATGACCTAGACACCCATCTAAATATATTATTCATACAAACATATTTGTGTCTGATTATGCAGGAAAAAAACTCAAGGGGTGCAGTTGACTCAAATCCCCAGTTTGAAGTCCTAGTATAGGAATCAAATATAAAAGATGTTCTGCAGCTGTGTCTTATACTTGTCTTTTTAATAGAATAGAGTGCTTTTGAATAGTTTATGATTCATATATGAGGCTGCTATCAGGCTCAGCACAACTTTAACATCTTTCAGACATCTATTTTATGAATTATTCTTCAAACATAACTTGCATTGATGAAAAAAAAAAACTGGCTGTTGTTAATGTCCCCACAAAAACAACTTCACGCCCCTTATGTTAAATGATTAGTTAGCTTAATAAATCAGATATAATTTTGGTTTGCTCCCTGGTGGCATTGCTAATTGAGCCATCAGACACACAATCATCTGTATTTGTGTGCATCTATGTGATGTATCCAATTTGTTAATTAATTATTTAATTAATTAAGGATTAGAGAGGAAGCTCTAGTGGAGATTTTCTATATTTTATAGGATACCGCAGAGAGTATGATTATGGCACTGATAGCTGTTATTGACTCTAGAATCTCATAACACAGACAGCAATATGTCAAGTGAATAATGTATTCTCCTCTGTTCCATTAAAGTGTTGGATTTTCTTGCAAGCGATTATATATCCAAGTTGGGGGCAAAGCTTAGACAGCTATGAAATATGGATCTCATGGATTGATTTTAAAACATCACAAATGCTCACTTTTGCAAAATTAAAGCAAGATGGGCAAATTAATATTTGAAACCTGCTTGCAACTAATGTGTGAAAAATTAAACAAAACTGTTCTTATATATTTACATTTACATTTAGTCATTTAGCAGACGCTTTTATCCAAAGTGACTTACAAATGAGGACAATAAAAGCAATCAAAACTAACAAAAGAGCAACAATATATAAGGGCAAATGACAAATCTCGGTTAGCCTAACACAGTACACGTAGCATAAGGGGGCATATATATACACACAAACATATCACTGTTTTTTTTTGTTGTTTTTTAATAAAAAAAGAAGATAAATATTGATAAAGTAGAATTAAAATAGAATAGAAAGTGCTAGAGTTAGAGAGTCAAATAAAGGTGGAACAGATGTGTTTTTAGTCGTTCCTTGAAGATGGATAAAGACTGAGCTGCTCGGATTGAGTTGGGCAGGTCAATCCACCAGGAGGGAACAGTTAATGAAAAAGTCTGTGAAAGTGATTATATATATTATACATATGACCCAAACGTTAACCTAACCCCTACAGTAAGTCTAATCACTCACCCAAACCCCAAATCTACTGTAACCATGATTGAAATTTAAAAGCTTTTACAAAAGTTGTACCTTCAGTATCAGTCAAATTGTATGATATCCACTCATGGACCTTAATGCTTAGGGGTTTTTTTTCTAGAAATTATTTTTGACTCAAATCATTCAGATTCATACAAATTTGCCAACAATTTTCCAACATGTAAAATATGAGATCGGCTTCATATCATGATTTCAGGTTAACATCTTACGATTTCATGATCTTGTTCGAATTATGACGGGTCATGAAAGTGTCATTGTAAATAAGTGCAAAACCTCAAAAAACGTACCTGCTAAAATGCATGGTAAATTGGCCATTGTGTCATGTTTTGCTGCATCTCACACCCCAAGTACAACATTTTAACAACATGTCAACATTGTTCCGCTTCTCTTTTGAACATTAACTGTTTTTGTCCATGTCGCTTACAAAACACACATATATAGGAATATAGGCTACTGGAAAATATAATGCAGTTTATTTAATAATACATTTCTATATATGGTAAACTTGTGCTTATATTTTTTCAATATAGTGCAAAAAGCGTGCCAAGAAAATATTCCCCACACCACTACACACTACACCACCAGCAGCAGCCTAAACTACTGAGACAAGACAGATCCATGCTCTGCTGCTGTAGCTCCTCTGCTTCAAGGTTTGTCGTGTTGTGCGTTCTGAGATGCTCTTCTGCACGCCTCAGTTGCAACGAGTGGTTATTTGACTTACTGTTGCCTTTCTGTCAGCTCGAACCAGTCTGGTCGAACCTTCTTCTCTGACCTCTGGTATCAACGAGGCATTTTTGCCCACAGAACCACTGCTCACTGGATATTTTCTCTTTTTCAAACCAATATTCAATATTTGTAAAACAGAAATTCCTTATAAAGTATAAGTCAATAATTGGAATATATTAAGACAATATATTGTTCTATTTATTTTCAGTATACATTAAATAATTTCATATATTGATCATTAAATATGTGGAAACATATTTTCTTTGCGTAAGGGGTAGATAAGGTCAGTAGGGTCCAAAACGACATTGGTGGTTAAATTAAATTAAATTAAATTAAATAAATTTGTTGGTGGCAGATATGAAAGAAAGTCATACAGATTTGGAGTGCCATGAAAGTGAACAAATTATAACAAATGATTTTGTATTTTTATTTGTTTATTTATTTATGTATTTTTGAATTGCTGCGAAGTAGGAAAATGCCCAATTACAAAATGTACATTAAGGGTAGCATGCATTATATTCTATATTTTTAATTGGAGTAAAATAATGTTAATTTGACAGAATTTGTTATATTTCTCAGCATCTTTTTGTGTTGTTTAATATAGCCACCTTTCCCCTGTACTTTCCTCTTTTTCTAGGTGCCATGTTTTTTCCCTCTCTCTTTTTTTTTTTGACTATTAAAAAATTTGTTTTGTTTTGTTTTTCAAGTCAACATAAAAAGGCATGCGATGTAGGTGCATATATATCTCAAAGCCGTATCCCCTCAGGGCTTACAGTCTGTTTTTGAGAGGTCTCGCTGTCTAGATTCGCGCCACAGTGTGTTGGCTCTCACACATCAGAGTGAGAAATGTTTTGCCATGTATCTGTTGACCTTCCTGATTTACATTATGGTCCAATGAGACCGAGCGCCCGGGGGTGGCGGCAGCTTGGAAAACACAGCACTAATGATCTATTTGTTTTTGTCTGGAGATGTGGACACACTCCTCGCCCCTCTGCTAAGAGCTTCCTTTGATGAACCGATTCCCCGTGAGATGCCCATAATGAGCTCCGCGGTCACTCCATGAAGCAGGTGATTTAATTCTTTATTAATGAACGTTTTCTCAGGGATGAGAACAAAGTCAATTATAATGCATGGGCAGCACTATGTCTCTTTTGTGTGTATGAAGAAAGGTGTAATGGAGGAGGTTGCTGCCTCATGATTTTCTTCCCATTCTGCAATGCATGTGGAAATGAGGACATGGGGGAGGGGAAGTATACAAAGTTGCAAAAAGTTTGATTCACTGTGTTTTCTAACTTTACTCTGCTTGTTAAAAGTACCAAGAATAAAGGATAAATAATTCAGTACACAATGGATCTGATTTTTGTCATTTACGGAAAAGCAGTTTAACAATTGAATAATGTATTAATAATCATATTTGCTGCAGTAGCCTCTACAGTATAGTCTCAAGTGTAAAGCATCTGAGAAAACAGGGTTCTGTTTTTCAAATACAGGTCAGTGCTATAAATACTTCATTTTTAATTAGAATTTTAATTAGCTCATAGCAGTTTGGGGAGTAACTAACAAAATGTAGCAACACTAGTAACTTATACAACTACAGTAGTGTGACAGCAGCTTAAAACAGTGTTGTTTTCCTAGAAACAAGCTTGCAGGTATGGCCACTTAAAGCTGCAGTCCGTAACTTTTTTTGTTGTTGTTGTTAAAAATGATCCGAAATCAATATTTGAGCAAGTACATAACCAGCCAGTGTTCAAAACTATCGCCTTACTTTAGCCCGATTCCCAACGGTTAGCTTATAATAATGTTTTCTAATTTGTGGCGGATTGCAATCCAGAAAGGACTATGGGCCTCATTTATCAATCTAACGTAGAAACGAGCGCAGATCCATGCGCACAAATCAATTTATGACAGAGTTCACGTGTGATTCATGAAACATTCGTATGCCGCCAATCTCATCGTACGAATGATCGCATGTTGATAAATGTGGTGGCAGAAAACAATCGTCATTTGAATATCACGCCCCTAAAAACACCCTGGTTTAGAAGCCTCGGCCTAGAGTTTACAACACGGAGAAATGAAACCCGGCCAAAAAGAGGAAGTAATCTCGTCAAAGAGAAATTGATCTTACTCCAAAAATACCCGTTAACCTTGTAATTGCAAACAATTAAGCTACATTAATATATGTAATTTATATATATATTAAAATACTGGTAAATATAAACAGCCTATTTAGTTCCCCTCACTCTACAACAAATATTTTAAATTTATTGGTATTCAGAACAGAACAAGAATGAAAAATAAGTAGTTATAAAATTATATATTAAACTATAAAATAAAACACAAATTAGGCTATAGTGGTATTCATTATAAACAGCATACAAATGTAAAGCAAAAGTGAAACAGCATTGGGCTCACGAGCCTTTCTCATACCACAAGAATCCAAATGTATCAATTTTTGCCATATTTGTAACATTTGTAACATTTGTTTGCATAACTATTACTCATTATGTAGCCTAAACATTATACTTAACTCATGTTCTAATATCCGTGTAAAATCCTTCACATGCGCAAAAAATTTTATTGTTTGGGCGCTGCACGCTGATCTTACAGAGGACCTTTTAAAATAAACTGTGTAACATTTATGTTTGGTTGACTACATTTTAGTTTGATGATGAATGGCTGAAATGTCAGGCAACGCTAGAACTAATGTTGTTTGTGTGTGCGTGAGGCGCCTGTGCGATCAGATTTAATCAAAGACATAATTCAATTCAAGTTTATTTGTACAGAGCTTTTCACGATACAAATCGTGAAAAGCAACTTACAGAAATCAAGTTTCTACGATATTAGTGTAGTATCAGTGGGGGGAATGTAGTTAAGGAATATGGCAGAAATGTACAGAAAATTCAATTAAAGACGTAATCAAACAGACGATGAAAAGACATAAAGAAAATAAATAAAATTGCATTAAGAGTGTCAAAAAAACGAGCGTAGCCTATACTTGTTACACAGTGTTTTTCCCCCCCTTTTGTTAATCTGTTAATTATATTATAGCCTATCATATATTTTGTGTGATCCTATTTATTTTATTCCTTTTATAGACTTAATTTCAGTTTTTTTCCTTTCACAGAAGCGCTGCAGGTGCATGATGCGACGATTGAACGTAGCGAGCGATTCCAAGTTTTGCGGTTGATAAAGGACCGTACGCCAATTCGTACATTGTTGCTAAATGATGGCCCTATGTGTTTTTGAAAAACCGTGATGAAAATAAATTATATTCCAGTTTTAAATGTGCTTCTGATTACAGATAGCCCTTGATTACAGAAGATTTGTATTTTAAAGAAAGCCAGTTCGAAGGGAGCATAATTTGCTTTTAGGGTTAAAAGAATTTCTTAACATGAAATTCGAATGGAATGACAATTAAAAAATTAGATATTAAACTGTACAGAATTTGAAATCTACACGCTAATACACACTAGAGGCAATGCTGATGTTGTTAACATTAATAATTTGAGAATAAAGTATAGCAATAATAATCATTTGCATGGTTTGATATGATATGAGCTAACTGATCTTTAGATTAAATCACCATTGGTAGCGCAATTTATTGTAATGCTTTTTTCTTCAGTTGGTCAGAACAAACGTGGCAGACTTGTTACTTACTTGTTCAGATGACAAAATACAGTGAAAATTCTTATTTGGGTCATATATTCCAAGACGTAGGCTAGAATCTGTGATTGCAAAGTACAGTAAATATCCACTGACTGCCACACATACTCCTCAAAACATTAGATTCATCCACGCCGGAGCCATGCCGGCGCACAACCCACACAAGGATGATAATTCCGCAAACGGCTGCAATTGCAGGTTTTCAAACAGAGATGGCGACAAAGAGGCAAAACTTACGGACTGCAGCTTTAATTAAAGTGAAATATTTATGCAATGTAAGTACTGCTGTTCATCAGTGTGTTTTCAACTCTATGCACTATGTACTCAGCCATGTAGTGTAGGAATTATAATAAGGTTATTCTGTTATTCATAAATGGAGCCTGATACAGTAGCCCCTCCCCCTTTGCTACGTTAAAGCTTCAGCAGTTGAGTGCATGCAGTGTCCAACATTTCACACTTCATTTTTTTCAGTTATTTAAGTGCATTCTTTTTGGAATTTTCAGTGTTTTAATTTTAATTTACACTTGCCGTCTTTTTTGAAGCTGCCAGCATCTGTTTTACCTTAAAGTCCTATGGAGTAAACCGTGTTTTCAAAAAAGTCCTGAGCGCTTTTGACACCGCCGACATCTTTTTCTGCAGCTCAGAGCATCTTTTCAAGTTGAAAAAAGTTAAACTTTTCTGACAAAAACACACTACGTCAAGCACCTTTTTGACATCTGACCAATGACAAGCGAGTAGCGAGACCTGTCGTTTCCATAACAACAAGAAAAAAAATTGTCAACTTTTTCTTGTCAAAAAGGACGCTAAGTGTGAACACGATTTGGGACGCACATAGTTTTTTAGGCCAACCCAGAAGTTAGCATATTCCTGGTGCCTTCAACAAAAACTCAATAGTATTTTTCAGTATTTGAGATTGTTGCAGAAAATCATCTCTGCCACCAACAAAACGGTATGATGTGTTCAAGTTTTGTTCATCATAATCTTCACAAATAAATACAAATTGAATTGTCAGAAGCAAAAATCTACAGTTAGGCTATAAACAAACTACACTACAGTCATGTGACTTCAGCATAACCCACACTAAGCTTCTAAAAAAAACTTTCTCAGTCTTCTATAAGTTGCAACGTTTGAATTAGAATAGTTTGCAAGAGCGTAATTATTAATAAGCATGTTGTATAAGCAAACTGGATGACTAGAAGAGTTTATGTTTGGTGTGATGACGTTTAACCTCCCTTTTAGCCATTGTAGAAAACAGATACATGTGTCAACCACAGACCTTATTTCAGGCATTTAACCAACAACCCAATTCAAAAAACCCATTGACTGCAAGACGAGGGAACGGTGCTAAAACGCTAACTTGATAAAAGAGCTCAAAGACTTTTAGAAACATACTAAAATGGCATGGTTGCTTCAGCAAATCAGTTTTTATTTGATGTTTGCTTGCACTATCAGTTAGGTTTACGGTAGGCTTTAGTGTTTGGGTCGTACATAATTTTCAGCACCATAGAACACTGGACAGTTCATTTCCAAACTGACGTGATACAACCATTCTAATAAACCGTTGCCAGATTGACACTCGTATGTTGCTGATATTCCCATTTAGCCATCGTAGAAAAAAAGGTTTAGAATGAAGTAGAATAAAACAAAAAATCTCAAGTTTATATAATTATTTCAGGCACATTACCACTCTATTTTAGTATTGTTTTTAGCATAAATTAGAGATGAAATGGTAGATAATTCATTAAAAACCATCATTGTTTTTGTGCCAGAAGAAAGTATGTATAACTTTATTGATAGTAGCTTGTTGTGTAGCTAAGTTTTCAAGAGCATCTTAGCTTTAAAGTATTAGTAGCTGTTATTTTAGCAAGCTACACTTCTAAAGCAGCTTCTGTGACACTGGTTCATAGCGAATAAATGAGGCTGAATCATTATGAACGAGGCCTTAATGCAATGAAAGTAAATATGTTAATGCACTGGTACTGTCTCTGCCTCTTGGAGTAATGCTGACAGCTTCTCTACAGTGTCTATTGATTAGCTGACTTGGTTTCTCAGGGAACAAGGTCTGAGATGTGATATTGTAATGAATCATGACAGTCCGATTATTTTGTTGTGACCTGGTTTCCCTGCATGTTAATTTTGATGCTTGGCATAGGCAGGAGAGGCGAGGGAATTTCAAAGATAACGGTCTCATTATGCTGATATGATGTGTTTAAAGAGCTGTGCTAACAAAGCTATGCCATCTAATGAGTCTTTCACACACACACACACACACACACACACACACACATTGGAGCGTATTGATCTCTCACTCTCTGTTCACTGTGTAAGATCATATAGTAAGTAGGCTACTCTGTGTGTTGTGCGAGAAGACAATATGCATGCAATTTAATATAAAATTGATACTCCAAGTTCAGTGTTTAAACTGAAAAATAATTTTGACTCATTCCTCATTTTCTGTGTTAAAAAAGCAGAGATTATGTTTATGGTTACGCTTGCAGTGGAAGTGTATGGGGCCAGTTTTTGGAGGATTTTAAAGCATGTTAAGCTTATAATTTTATAAAAGTACTTAAATGAATTCTTGTTTTAAAACTTGTGTATTATTTGAGCTGCATATGTGTTTAAACATGTGGTCATTCTAGAGTTTATGGCATTACTTTGTCATAAAAGATGAATGAATTCTCAGAAAGCGATTTTATTTAACATATAAATACATATATGTATTTCTCCTTTTTTTACAGTTATAAAAATGGTCCTATTCACTTCAATTGAATGAGCAATGGAGGACAAATGCAAAAGAGGGATATCAGTTAATTATTCAGAATTATGCAAAAGTATGCAACACTATGCAAAAGAAATTCTGTTGATTGAGCATAACTTGTACCCAGAATATTCCTTCAGTATGATGATTAGAATTTTTACATTTTCTGAGGAAAATACACAGTAGTTGGTGTTTGCCAATGCAAATGCCAAAACATTGCTGGTTGCTAGGTTGTTCCAAGTTTTTTTTCTTCTTCTTCTAAGTGCCATGTGCTTCCCTGTCTATTAGTCTTAACCCCGCCCCTCTTGTTACTGAATTACTGGTTCATTTTCCCCACCTGCCTCCTTGTTATTCTGCTAATCTCCCCTCCTATTTATTCTCCTTGTGTGTGCTGTTCTGTGCCAGTTTGTTGTCATATTCTTGTTGTATGGTTTTTCTCTGTCTTGCTCCCAAGTCTTCTTGTGATCTGTTCCAAAGTCTTGGTGTGTCCTGTAGTGATGGGAAGTTTGGCTCTTTTCAAAGATTCGGCTCTTTCGGCTCGGCTCCCTTAGAAGAGCCGGCTCTTACGGCTCCCAAATGGCTCTTTATTTAGTATCACTCTGATCCTTCTATTTTAACCAAATTTAGCAATTGTGAATGGTTTGTGTGTTGGTTAGCAATTTTTTATTCAGTGTTTTCATTAAAAAAACACCTCCTACGGGGTAGTTTTGGTTTGCATCTTGTTTAGCATCTCAAAGAAAGTTCAAGTGCATCTCTGCGTTTGGGTCCTCACTTCCCTGCATCATCCTTGACACCATAATTAAGGCATTGTGACTTTAAACTGTCACTTCTGGCCAAAGTACGAATCCATAATGTGTCCTCCGTTGAAAAATAAAATCACAATAAAATCCACCCACATATAGTTTAGAATCCACCAACATATTTGCATATTTCTCTCCTGATTCAGACTAGACAACTTTTTCACTGGAGAAAGTAATATTATGGATGAAGGACTCGCATTTTAACCGGAAACAAAGGTATCAAAGTTAAAAATGTCTTGGAGTTATTACAAAGCTTTTCATTTCCCAAGATGTTAATTGATGGACTGGAGTTATGTGGATTTACTTGTGGATTATTGTGATGTTTTTATCAGCTGTTTGCACTCTCATTCTGACGGCACCCATTCACTGCAGTGGATCCACTGGGGAGCAAGTGATGTACATATTGTGTGGACAATATTGCTTACTATAGCTAAAAGTCGCTGCTTCTTAATTTGACTGAGGTATTTCTGTGCTCAGAATTAATTTATATAAATTGTCTCAAAGGCCTCAGAATGCAAGAAGATTCAGAGCTGTGCTGTATGACTTAA
This sequence comes from Sinocyclocheilus anophthalmus, assembly GCA_018155175.1. Taxonomy (NCBI): domain Eukaryota; kingdom Metazoa; phylum Chordata; class Actinopteri; order Cypriniformes; family Cyprinidae; genus Sinocyclocheilus; species Sinocyclocheilus anophthalmus. Next base: position 4,434 of record JADLZN010003163.1, on the reverse strand, counting down.
CTGGTTTGAGTTTCAGACAGAGCTTTGATATTTGCAGAGATTTGATAATGGTCCACTGTGTTTACCCAGGCTCAGTAATAAACTTTAAATAATAAACCAAGCCAAATATTTTAAAAAGCCCTTTAGTTAATTTTGATGCGTTACACGTGTGCTGAATCTGTGTCTTTGTTCATGTGAAGTTTTATCAGAACAGAAGTTTCCTTCAGCATTTCAAATCTTTTGCACTAACTGCAAAGATCAAAGTGAATCACAATTCAGAAGCCAACGAACAAAGTAACATCCCTGCAGCAATTTCCTAAGCCATAAACGCGAATAAGAAGCTATAAAACCGCAATTCCTGTGAGACTCAGTGGGGGAAAACAATACTCTGTAATACGCAGAAACAATATGAATTGCTGTCTGTTCTGCAGCATGCAAACTATGCAGATCTAAACCTGTGTGCAATGAGAACGCTCGATCCAATTATAACGCGTCTCGCAGATGTCCGTGATGTTTGTGGCTCAGTGCGCTGGGAACACCTGATGTAGGGTTTAGAAATTGTTAGATATACATCATTGCCATTTCTCTGGAGAGCGAGGATGTGTATTAGCGATTTTCACTTTAACCACGTATATTTCAAATGTCTCAGACGGGAGCAATTATGCACAAAAGGTGGTTTCGGTGCTTTTTATAAATCCTAAGTGCTTCTTTTGTGTACATTTTACAGCTCCTGTTCTACATTATAGTCTTGTAATCAAACACTGAACACACATTGGGCCAAAATTGCATTACATTCTTGGAGCAAGATTACACGTCTTGTTACAGAGAGAGACTGGCACTCAGACTGCCGCAGACAAACATCAGTCAGACCAAAATGATGTCCCATCATCATCTGCTCCATCCTGGAGCTGTGTCATCCTGTCCATCGCAGGCCCTCCGCGCTTGCCACCCTGTCCGAAAAGCGCTGAAGTGAAGCGAATTGCTGTCACAACTTGTACCGACCATTTCATCATTCTTCAAAGAGGTGTGAAACATGGAGTGATTTCCCTTTGCAGAATTGACCATGAGGACATCTCTGGGCAAGAAGGCATTTCAGGTGTCGCTGTCTGAGGGTGCAGGCATTAGAGTGTCCAAAATGATGAAACGGCAATGTAGAATGACACTGTCCTTGGGAATTTTTTTTTCTTTTCATTTATATAGGATATGTTTGAAAAAATATTTTTTTAAAATATAAATGATGGTAGTATTTTGAATATTTGTTGCACTGCCCTTAATAATCCTAAAAGGGTTCATTTTCTATATCCAAAATGCCTTTTTCTTTAGATTATGGAGTGAAATGACCGATCATGTTTTCATGAGATTCATATGGATTTTCTTTTTTCTTTCAAAATATATATATTTTTAAATATATATCTTCATTGAGTGACAAAATATATTTTATTAATTACTTTAGTAACTAAGTAAGTTTAAAGATATATTTTGTGTGTGTGACTTTACTGAATTCACTGATTAAAGCATCTACATATTAGAGTCCAAGCTTTGGAAGCTGGCCAGAAGTTTCCATAAATTGAGAACTCATCTAATTTTTTGTTGTTGTTGTTGTAAGAATTTGAATATTTGAAGTCAAAGAAAAATGTGTCCTGTAAAAATGAGCCCAACAAAATAAAAAATCTCTTGTGATGTAGTTTATTTTACAACAGTATATGGTATACTACACATTCCATGTGTATGTATTAATGTATTTGTATAGTAGATTACATTTGTGGGCACCTTGATATCAGTTTGACGTCAAATATTAGTTGAATTGATCAAGATGCTGGAACATCATTTTAAAATTAGTTTGGATGGCAATTTCTTCCGGTGGTAATTGGGTGAAAATAGGAAGTTAATCACACACTGAAATTGGTTTACTATATATGTAGGCCAATATATTTGGTGTTCAATTTACATCAAATCATGCCAAGTTTTTGATGTCAGTTTGATTTGCATATTTTACCTGTTTTTTGACGTCAGTGTCTGATGTCTTTAGTTGTCTAATTTCAGCATCAATTGCCCACTGGGTTTTCTGTTTATATGACAATAGAGCAAGAGATGATATAAAGTAGGTCAAAAATGAAAGGGGTATCATCAGTTATCAACCCTCATGTCATTCCAAGCTTGTATAACTTTCTTCCATCTGTGGATCACAAAAGGAGATGTTTAGCACAATGTTCACGCTGCTGTTTTCCATGCAGTATACGCAGACAGTGACCAGGAGCTGGCAAGCTTCAAAGAGGACAAAAAAAAACAAAACATAAAAGTATTAATAATAACCACATCCCAAGTCTTCTGAAGCCATGTGATAGTTTTCTGTAAGAGACCGAGCCAAATTGAAACCATTTTTAAGTCAGAGAGGATTTTCGGCGTGCGACAGCTTAAATTGGGGCGTATTGCTAGAGTTTGTATGAAGCGTACTGCTGTGAACTGTTCCTTTAACATCAGGTGGATGTGCAATTTGTGCAATATCTGTGGTATTACTTTGTTCATATAATTGTGTGTGTTTTTGTTAAATTTTTATACTGCATTTGTGTATTCAACATTAAGCATTTGTATTGCATGTTCTGTTTTCTCTGGAACATTTCCATTTAAAGCACTTGCCATATGGTCATCATCTGAAGTCATATTTCTTCTGTTCTCTCCATTCTGAAGGTTCATTTTAATCCGGTTGGACATACTTTAAATTAAACCATGAAAACAATGCCTCCTAATGTCTTTACACTTTATTTATTGCTTCTCCATTTATTTATTGACGTTTTGGAGATGTGCTATTCTGAGAATTGCGTAACTGTCCAAAGAAGTGCAAACAGAAGTTGCACAAATGCAGTTTTGTTCTGCTTCACTCTGTTGTACCCTCTAACCCCAATCTGTGTGCTGTTTCTGGCCCTGAGGAAAATCATCACATTAAAGCAACGGATAGTATGCGAATAGGGATGTAGCATTAGTTTGTCAAAACAGTTTTGAGGTTAAATTATCTAATTTTGTATCTTGAGAAGCGTGATCTGTGGCATTGTATTAAAGTTTTTCTGCTTTGACACAGGAACAACTCGCCATTTTCTCAAATCTTCACGCATAATTTTAAAAACGTACACAGCTAACTTCTGAATCCCAATTCAAGGTAATACAAACCATCTGTCAAAAACAGACTGCATGACTGTTTGTTACACACTGGAGGAATTAATTCAAAACACTCCTACCAAAAGCTGTAGCATAGGTTTTCAGGGCAATAATGTGGGACTCAATGACTGATAACTACTATATCTGCTGTTCTGGACCCAATCTGACCTTTGACATGTCATACTGACAACACATTTTCAAAAGATTTATTTCCAAATATACAGCTTACTCTGCATCATCTCATCTCAGGTCAGGGTCAGACCATAATATCTCATCAACATCAAAACGACAAGTTTTCCCTTCTGAAAGTACAGACAATGGATGCAACCATGATAAAGTGGGGTTGCACGGACTTCATCTGAGATTGCTTGCTTTGTCTTCATGGCCGTAACCAGGGTTTGAAAATTAGTGAGGTCTGGGGTGGGTAACCCCTACAAATACATATCATTTATATACACTAACACTTTAAAAGTGACAGCCATAGATGTTTGTGAAAGATGTTTTCTATGTTCTGGAGGGATGACAGTGTAACTGAGACAAGGGGCATCAAAATGTGTAATAGCCTAAGGTTAGGGTGGATAATTTTGATCAGATTGTTTATTATCAGACAATTCATTTAATGTTATTGTTTTATAATAACCATGCTGATGAATGATACCTTGTTAGTGCTTTATGAATGTTTTTAGCATGGACTTGTGAAAAATTTAAACTAATAGGGAGAAGTCAAGCAAATTAATTGGTTTAAAAAACCAGGAAGAAAATTAACATAATTTGATTTATGGAGTCCAGAAATCTAATGTACAGTTGAGTAGCTTCCTCAAAAAGCTGCATGATTTGAGGTATCATGTCCATAGCACAACTGGTGCAGGATAAGTAACAAGGCTAAGTTTTATATTTAGACTTCATTATGAGATTCTGACGCTTGTCCTGTCAAATGCCACTAATTACACTGTGCAAGATTCTGATGTTTCAGGGTTTGTTTGGAGAGGTTACACAAAGTTTAACATAGTCAGTGAACTGGCAGTGGTTGTTGGTTTGGATGAGGTTGAATTCACATAGCCCACTGTATCATGTCAAATAAATCTCATGTGATATCTCCATCTGCAATTGGTTTCATCAAGCATGTTATTTCCACCTAATCTCATTTCTCTTAACATCTGTATTTGTATGATGATTCCACACTACATACTAACAGCTCTTTCAGCCATTTTTCAGCTTCCGGTGCTTGGCAGTGCTTTCAATGCCCTGTTCTGGGGAAAAATACAGTTTATGTGGAATTTCCTTGAACGTGAAAACACTGGA
>JADLZN010003162.1:0-32521 GCA_018155175.1 Sinocyclocheilus anophthalmus | reverse complement strand
CCCGCCGTATGTGTTGACTGTGTGTTAAACGCATGCAGTTCCTATCCTTGCCACAGTGGTCATTGGCCTGATGTGTACCGGAGGCTACCTGGTGTGGCGCAACTGGAGGAGACGGAACACCAAGAGCATGAACTTCGACAACCCCGTTTACCGCAAGACCACAGAGGACGACGACGACGAAATCCACATCGGCCGCAGCGAGCAGATCGGCCACGTCTACCCTGCAGTGAGTGGCAGTGCCAGAGAGCCATACCTAGCACTGCCACTGGGTGGCGGTATCCCAGACCCAGCAGCTCACTGGTACTCAGGGGCACCTATGCTGTCCAGCGCAAAGTGAACAAAGAGAGGAAGACAATCGGATAGTGATCAAATGTGGGCGGGGCTAAGACAGCGTTCCCCAAGAGAGGGCATTATGCTGCCTCTTTCGTCACACATATTTATACTCATAATTCACCACACATTTTCATTCAAATGTATGTTTAATTAGTGTACGGATTACCATGTGAGGTTTCATTAGTCTGTATGTGTTTTCCATTGGCTGATTCCGAAATCGCGTACTCTTTGAGTAGGTACTTCTTTTGAATAAATAATTACTTTGCGACCGTTAAAAAAATGGGTTCTAGTATATAGTATGAATGTGTGTAATATGAATTTAATCCAGATGTACTACATTCGCCATGTTGTCACTGTCATGAGACAATTATCAACCCAGTCTCGAAGCCTTTTACAAATCCTCTCCCCTGCCTCATGGGATAGTAAGAGCAAGTTGAAATGTGGAAAATGTATGTCCTCCTTACTTTTCCCTATTGTTTTAAGACTACTATGCAGTCTTACATACAGCTTTTCCCTATGAATTTTTTGCCTACTATATAGTATGGAAGTATGCGATTTTGGATGCAGCCATGGTCTTTGGTTTCTCGTGTTGTGTGTGTGTAAAGCTTTAAATGCTTTCCACGTTTGAAAGCTTTGAAATTGTGCTCTCCCTTTACCCAATAGTTGTTGTTGTTTTTATTAATTCAGTATAACTGTTTTAGGGATGAGCAACGAGCACCTTAAATGACTGGACAATCTTTTAATATATTAGAATTTATTTATTAATTTAGGTGTTTTTCTCTGAAAATTTCCTTCATTTGTTTGTTTTATTTGGGTGGGTGTGATACAGCCTGATGATTTATTCATATATTTGCATAACTGTCGACCTGGGCTAAAATAGTTAGCATGGTGCTGTTGAGAGCTGTTAGACAGATGGAGGGATTAGAACAGTGTGATTTGAACTTTCTGTGCTACAGTCAGCATGTCAAGCACAAGCAGAGATAAAGACATCAGTCGCACACCAGAAACGGGCAGGCGCTTGCAGTACCCTCCCCATGGCATCTATCCAGGATTTTCTCCTCCAGCGCCCCACATCACGCTCTTCACGATTGTGGTTGGTGTGTTTGTGTTTTTGTGCGGGGTGGGGGTTGGGGGGTTCTGTAGCCGTCTCCTTCTCCATGGGCCTCCTCATTCTTTCCTATGTGTTTATTTCTCACCCTTTCTCTCAACACATGTAACTGTTTTTTTTTTATCTGCTCTCCGCAGCGCGTGGCGCTCAGTCCAGACGATGACGGATTCCCCTGAGGGTGATTCTTGTAGTTGCTCTCTCCTTCTCCGTCCCCGAATCCATGCGTCCTTTAGTCCTCCATCTCTCCTTCCGTCGAGGAGGTTGCACGAGACAACGCAGCAAGGCACAGAGAGCCAAAAGAACACAAGAGCACTTGAAAACTGGGTTTGTCTTCTCGTAGTGTCTTTTCCAGCCCATAAACTCTCAGTCGGGCAATAATCACTAGTTCTAAAATTAAACTACTAGCATCATTCTTGCTCTGTGTCAGTAGTCATAGGTAGTGCTGTCTAATGATGACTAACTTCATAGCTCATCACGTCAGTAGTCGCTAACACTCAGTGGCTCTCCTGCTGCACTCGTGCTGTAGTTGTTTATTTTTTTTATTAGAAATAGTTTTATTACTGGTTAAGCTGGTTTGAGCTGAGCTATGGCCATTTTGTCTGGCAAAACATGTTGGGAGAGAATTGTGGGCAATCCATCCTGTGAGCATAGGAGATGCATTGAAGGAAAATATGAAATAGGATGGAGAGAGAGTGTGGAAAATTCATATTTGCAGACATACTAAACACAGATTCCACCATGTGGCTGTTATGCATTCATATAATCTCACAAGCAAATAATATACCACAAAAATTAAGATTTACCTGTAAATAAGTCAGAATCTGTCATTTTCTGTCCTCCTGCTTACATACTTCCAATGCCAAGACTAGTGTTCCTTCACCCCATTTTTGAGAGTGTAATATATGTTTGTTCCATTTTTTTTATTTTCCACCACACTGGTGAGGCTGGCTGTTCCGTTGCTTTTCTCAAGCGTTCGTAAGAACCTTAAACTAAAATCTCCATGCCCAGCACATTATAACCCTCAAACTTCCTCTTAGCTCCGGACATCATTTTTTTAGGTGCTTAAACAGATGATCAGTATATAATGCGCTATATCATCGCTCCGTCGTGTCGTTGCGGTTGTTTGTGCTGTTATTCAGATATCGGTCTCAATAATGCTGTTTGTTCATATCACATGTCTACGCTCGCTCCTTCGCTACAGACACCTTGCAAACAAATTGCCACACCTATCTTTTTCCGCCCCCCTAGCTTTAACATCGTCCTGCCCGTTTGTGAGACTCACCTCTTCAGTCATTTAGCACATTGCTGCGCAATGCTCACTCAGTACGACTACCTCCAGCGCCGTACCATATTGGGGTGACATGTCTATTTTAGCCCAGCGTGATAGATGAGAGTCGGTTATATCAGAGCCTTTGTCTCATATGACCACAGTCATCTGGTTCGACGCTGGGTCACAGGAATGTAGGATTGCCTGATAATGCTGTCCTGTACATATCATCATCTCAAACTTTCCTCTGTGTATGAGATTAAGGCACTCGTTTTGGTTTCAATGTCCAATCTGTGTATCACTTGTGCACGAGGGACGACTGACTCGTGTCGATTGGACACTTAAAAAACCGTTTTTTTTGCTGGTTTTATTAGGGCTAGTCGAATCTGTGGTTTATAATGGTGTGTTGATCTGGGCCAGTTAAGTATTTCACGACTTGACTAGAAATACACAACCATATATGTACTCTGGAGGTATCCCACTCCTTATCTTCATGCATAAAACCCTTTGTGCTGGGTTTATCACTATGGAGTTGTTTGTCCCTGCAGGGTATCTAAAACCTTGTCCATGGTCAATTGGACGTATCTGTGTGCATGGAGTGTTGCGAGTCTCCCGATGCCCCGCTGAAAGGCCGGGATTTAAGAACAGAGTGCCAGCTCGGAGAGATAGGACAGCTTCATACTAACTGGAGTAGGCCTTATGCAATAGCATTACGGGGAGCTCAGTCAGAGGAGCAACATATACAAGCCAGACCCGGGAGGCGGAAACGACAGCGGGAGCGGCTGTGATGATGTAGTGTCGGTGGGATCCGGGACGAGAAGTGCGTGACTCTAGGACACAGTGATAAAACGACGGAGTGTGAGCTTAGAGCAGATCGCGTGACTAACTGTGTGTGGTGAAAAGGGGATGAGGACAGGTCACTGGTCATTGACCGGTACAGGGATGAAGCTTGGGAGGGACGGACAGAGCGCGGGGTGAGTATAGAGGGCGGCCATGCTTCATCAGGACGAAACGACGGTCTGACGTTCAGCTAGTGCCTAATCCTATCTCTGGGAAGCAGCTGGGGCGCGTCTGTGGTCATAACGGTGCACCATAGACAACAGGTGTGAAGGAGGAACACCCATCGGGACGTGTTGGAGTTGGTACTGTTGTGTAAATGGTAAATGTATATTGTTAGAAGAGGAAAGATCCGCTACATATGGTGGGTTGGGCGATGATGTGAGCAGGAACGTCGACGGCGAACATCGGGGGGGAGTCTGTAGAGAGGGACGGTGTGGGCGGTGAGGCAAGAACACACGAGCTGTCCTGCAATTTATTCGTAATGTGGAGATTTTCTGGACATCAATCGCGAATTCGTCACTGAAACCGGTGCGGAGATACAATCAATACAATGGCACAATCGGAGAGTAAGTGGACAACTACAAGCACACACATTCATTCACCTTAACTATTGCACACGGCAGGAAGTGCAAGATAAGCGAGGGAAAGATATGGATAGTTGAGGGCGGAACGTAACAGGGAGAGCGGGGAGAGGGAAAAAAAAGATCGGCTCTGAAATGTAACTTGGGGTGGGAAGCTCAGACTAACAATACAGGGGATCAAACGGCTGAGTGCATGGTTAGAACTGGCATTCATAAATTAGTGTAAGCTTATAAATTTGGGGGCTCAAGACGCTTGCTTGGACGGTGTGTCTGGGCTGGGTAGATCTGGTGCTGTAGGGGCCACAGATCAGCTGTTAGCGGAAGCAAAGCTGTTCGCTGAACCCCGTGGACACCACAGAAACCAACTAAATGAGAAACCACCTAACCTGTTTTAGATGGAATTTTGCACTTAATCAGCTGGTTTGGACTGGCAGACCAGCTGTTTTACCATAAACCACGGGACACCAAACTAGGGTACACTCAACCAAAACTGTTTTAAATGGATTTTAGGCCCTTGCCAGTGGTCGACTGTGAGACCACTTGCTGACCAGCTAACCCAACTGAAATCAGCATGGCCCGACTGGAAACCATTAAGACCACAATAAGCTTAGCTGTTTATCAGGTTTTTTTTTTTTCACAAGAACATCCTGCCACTTTTCTTTTTCCTGACCCCAACTCTCATTGTTTTGAGTGCTCGCTCAAGAGTTGGTGCAAAAATGTTTTTATGGGAAACTTTGTTACATTGAGCTCTCTAGCTGTCAAGGTTTCTACAAACAGATCACTTAGCTTTTTATAATTTATAAACACGTGTACGATCTGGTCACAGAAGGTTCTAGACCTTGGATTTTCGGCCTCTCTGTACAGTAGATAACAAGCAGTACTTTGTGACCGTTGTCCATCATTCTTACTCTATGCATGTGTATCGGCGAGTCCTGCCTTCCTTTAGCACTGCAGGGACTCGCCACGCTGCTCCTTCACCCCACTCCACTGTGACTAACATTCGTAATATCCGTAACTCCTCCTCATCACTGTCTACCTGTCATCCCCATCGGCCCAACATTGCTTTTGAAAGGGCTACCATTCTTTTAAAATGGACGATACACTGGACAATACGCTGGAACCTCTCCTGGAACAGTGCTCTTTAGTTTGGTGGACTTGTAGAGCTGAACCGCTGATGAGACGGGTCCTCCACACCCATGGTAACATTCCCGTCTGTTCTCTTTGTGACCTGTGTGGGGAAAAAAAAAGACCTGTTTTGGTTTGCCCCTATGAGATCATGTTGACATGATGTATATTACTTGAACTGTTAATTTTTTGTATGGTTTGTTGGGGGAGGAAGGAGGGCCTGTTATTCCTGTCGTTTGAGGAAACATGCGTCCCGGTCATTCCATAGCTGTATGGAGACATTTTATACGCTGTTTGTTGCACAAACTTTTTCAAGAAGCCTTCTGCACTGTGTAAATGATTACATAGGATGGGGGGAAGGGTAGCCGTTGCTGTCAAATGAGTCTGAATCGTGATTTGTAAATATGTTTTCACACAGCAAAACTTTTGATAAGGTTTTAAACATTTCTTGTAAAAAGAAGGTGTATATTAGTCTCCTGGACAAAAAAAGAGTGTAGACCATACATGGATTTATTTGTACTCGAGAGCACTGGATTTCTTTACTACTTGATTGTAACTAAAAATTAATAATCTGCCAAAGTGTTTGTATTTTTTTTTCTTCCTCCTTAATTTGATTTTTGCTTTTTAACCGTAAACATTGCAGAAATAGTGTTTAATTTGTATTTGTACATTTATTTAATAGATAAATTAAATTGTAATTCTATTTAATAAGTTACACTCAGTGTTGAAAGAGAGGGTTACAGTTTAATTTATTGGTGCCTTGTATGTGTTCATGTATATTTTCCAATAATGTTATGCTTTGTTTGCTTTTCTGGTGTCTGTGTCAATGGGTCAGAGGTGGTGGGAATAAGGAGGGGGTTTTAACATTAGCAAAACTGTACTTACATGGAATATCTGTACTGTATGCCAAAATGGTCTCACTCACGTTTCTATGAAATTCAAGTTGTTGATAAATATCTATATATTGATATATTAAATTGTTAAAAATCTTTTGTCGCTCTTTGTCTCCTTGTTGTTCTTAAACATTACATTCTGTTAAATCAGAACAGTTGTGTCAGTTGTTTGTGGTATTGATGAAATGAAAAAGTTATTTGTTATCTTTTGTACCCCTGCATAAATTTGCTGCATACCAGCTCACAATTCTTGTCAGTATGCGGAGATTGCGGTTATGTCTGGCTCCCCAGAGGAGACGGTGGCTCTGTGCCTGGTAATGGAAAGAGGAACATTTTGCTAATGTCTGCGGAGAGTATTAGCCTCCAGGGAGACCTAAATAAAATGGGGAAACTGCTTGAACTCCCAGCGGGCAGATTTGATGAATGTGATTTTTACAAAGTTGCCATGGTGCTCACCCGAAAATCTAAATTCTGTAACCATTTACTCACCCTAATGTGGTTCCAAACCTGTATGACTTTATTTTCTCTGCAGAACACAAAAGAAGATATTTTGAAGGATGCCATTCAAAAGAAATACATGTTTGGAACGACACGAGGGTAAGAAATGTATTTATTTTTTGTTGGTCAACTCTCCGTTCAAGAGCAGAACACCTCGCTATAGAATGCAATAGTACAGGTTCTGGAAATAAATATTGAATCTGTAAATTATAGACCTTTTAAAGATGTTGTTAATTGATTCTTTTGATGAAGCACATTGTTTGAAATATTTTTTAAACAATCACTTTTAACAGCAGAATTGCTAGTGAAAAGCTACATTACCAATAATTATGGAAAGAAATTTCCACTAATCAGAGAATCGTGGCGAGCAAATCACACCAAACCACTTTTGAGACTCTCACTCCCATTAAGCACTGCAAATGACGTGTGTGTGTACCTACTTAACCCTATTTTGGGGACAAATTTGTACCCAAAAGTGAGCAAAACCTGACAAAATCGCCAAAAACCTCCATTTGGGGACGTCCTAATTTGTAAAACTGGTATAAAAATAAAGTAAATGTGTGAAACATGGTCTATTGAAATTGCTCAATAAAGTTTGTTTGGAGGGTAGGGTGGGTACTATTTTGGTTAACCACAAAGTTATAAGCTATCTGTATATTTAACAACACTAGAATCCATGTTAATGTCCCCATTTAGATAGCTAAGTAAACGTACGGTGTGTTTGTGAGTGTGTTTATATATGATTGTCATTTGCAATGCTTCATGGGATTGTAGTTTTTTCCCTCAATAAAGCTACTAAAAACAGTCTTGAACCTTTGTCTTCTTGTCCAATTTTCAAATACTTTTTGATTCAAATCAAAGTTTATGATGTTGTGATTCACCTCATAGCATGGTTTAAAAAAGAATGGGAAATATACTTCCGGAACCAAGGCTGCTGAAAATGTGGACGGGCACTAATGCGCACTATTGTAGCTCTTTGTGCAAGACGGATGGTATTGAGGAAGGCTGTTTTTTAAAGCAGTTTAAACTGTTTTTAATGGTAGCTCACAATGGTTTGCGCAATCAGCTCTCCCCTCCTCCCCAAGCGGATTTGGCCTGTGGAAGGGAACCAACAGTTGTGTGGGCACCCTAGTTCGTCTCTACTTAGACAAACCTATTTATCATTCTCTTTGTTGGTTTGGTTACTTTGCCTATTGTGGCAGTCTCTGAAAACAGTCCTCAAAGAGAACTTAATCTTGTTATCCTCATCTATGATAGATGCATTTTTTCCCAATCCCTAATCACTGCTGTCCCTCAAGAAAAGAAAAGTACAGTTATGTCCTCTTCTTCTTTTTCCAGCTTTATTTTAGTAGGGCGAATGACATTTAGGGCTCTCTCCTACTGTGCGAACATCCAATTATTATGCAGTCGGTCTGACTGTGGCAAAGGGAGCTGGGTGTGTCTGTGTCATCTGTCTAGGTGAAAGGGGGACAGAGCATTCGCTAAAAGCTATTAAGACTTAATTACTGCTAAAAATGTCTTTGTTGTACCAGGGAGTGTGGTGTTCACAAATAAACAAGGATCTGCAAAAAGGGCATGGAAAGCATGAAAGTAATTCTGATTAGGATGGGGAAATGGAAAGTAGCATTTGGGATTAAAACCCAATATGCTGCTGTTCCTGTTTCCCTCCTTCCTGCTTTTTTGTTAAAGGGATAGTGCACCCAAAAATGTACTTACCCCCAATGTCATTCCAAGCCTGTAAGAAATGCTATTACGCAGTTACTAGGATTTTGGAGCTTTTATGGAGATGGTTCAAATCTGACTAAATTTGATCCAAAACACAAAATTTGAATCTTCCAAATGTATGGGTAGAGTGGTCTTCTTTTGAGTTCACACTTTTGTGACGTAATGCCACTATGACTGTCGGGTAGAAGTTGCCTCAGTGCATGCTCGGCAGAAGTGTGCATGGAGGGCATATAGCGGCCACAAAGGAGCACCCTTCTGAAAGCTAAAATGAATGGGACACCCTACGGTCTTGTAGACTTTCGCACGTGGCGGCCATTGTAAGTCCGCAAGACCGAAAGTGCACTTGAAGTGTGCCATTTGGGACAGGGCCTTAGACTACAAAATTGCATAAGCGAATTGGGACACACTAAGTTTATTTATGAACATCATCCATCCTAGTTTTGCTTGGTGCAATCATGACAGAAATAGCGGTCAAATTTGTGAATAAATTGTTCTTTTGAATCATTGCCTTTCTAATCTTTTCATTGTATATTTGGAAATTCACTATATATTGCAAAACCAATCTGAATGTGTCCATACGACCCAATGATTTTATTTTATTTTTTTATTTTGAAATTAAAATCCTCCTGTCCTCCTATGGTTGTATGGATGAGTGACCAGTACACAGAGTCAATTATAGAATTTGCATCTACCCCTTTTATATGCGCTTTTGCATTTTAAATCACATCTCTTATGTAAATGTAATAAATATATAAAAGGCAGTAAATTTTTTCCGTACTGCTCCAATATGTAGGGCATTTTTCCCCCATCTCATCGTCTCGTATTGTCTCGAAATGCTCCATTGTCACTTCTTCCATGTTTATGTTCATTTGCGTTTCACATCTGTGCTGTGTGTTGGCTCGCCTGTTTTATTCTGTTCCACTGAATGGAGCCAGCAGCTGAGGGATCTCCAACAACAAGTGTTCCCCAGAGAGCGGCGACCAGATACGTCTCTAGAACAAAGCTGCAATGCTTTTGTGAAGCCAAACGGTAAACTCTGCGTTTAGTATTCCAGGATCATTTCAGCAGCTGTCGGGTCACTCACTCGTTTCATGAGCACTTATGTTCTGCCTCTGTTCCGCTCTAAATATACAGACTGGTCCTAAACTGCACAACTTGATATGTGGCATTGGTTTTCTCCTGTGGCTCACTCAGAAAATAAATACAAAATAAAAAGCAGATAAATTCGCTAGCTAATTCTAGACTCTAGAGAAACAAGTATGCAATCTGCTCTTTAAAAAAAAGAGACGCGTTTAGTTAGCCTGGTGCATTTAATTATTCACTGAAGTTCACAAGTGTTAATTGTCGTTATTCAGCCATCGAATAGTTTGGGAACATCATGAGGCGAGTAAATGACTTTTTTTTTTCATATCACCGTCTTTGGGTGGTAATGCTAAGATTGCATTGTATGTGGTCCTCATTAATTACCATTTAGACCCTTTGGGCATTTAAGCCCATGTTACCCTGTTCTGTGAAAAGAATGTGCTTGGGGCAAAACAAGCAATGAATTAGTGTTTATATTTTTGTTTCCAACTAAATTAAGAGCAACACTGACACCTGCTGTTCAGGCATATGAATAGTCAACAAACAAACGCTCTTTGACCACATAACCAATTCAACATTTAAAAGGTCCATTTGCTTGGTGTGAACCTAGTCAGACCTTATGAAAGACAGGATGACAGATAAAAACAAAACACTAGAAAAGATAAGATTCTCTAAAATAAGAACAGCTTAATAGCTTTATTCAGCATACAATCCACTCATTAAAATGTGATCGTGAGGTGACAAAACTGATTGACTTCAGTAATCACAAAAGACTATGGATTTTGGTCAATAGTCTGAGTTTAATGAGTAGTTCATTAATTGAAACTGACAACTATTTGACACACCCTATGTTTCTGTACTGATTTTCCTGAGCTATGCAGACATGAATGACAGCCAATTTAAGGAAACTGTATATTCCACTTTCCCCTACTATTCCCGACAGGAATAAGAGGTCCTAAAACGTAACAAAAAAAAATGTTATCTTAAGCATGGGCTGACATTATCAGTGAGAAAATGAATAAATAGCACCATTCGTTTCTGCTTTGCCTTTTAAATTCAACACTACTCGCTCCGGCTTATACAAATATACTCTGTATACTGGCCTCATGTGTCACCAATATCTGATTAACAAAAATAAATAGCTATCAAATACAAAAATAAGACCGTTTTTTCATATAAACAGGAAATATCTTCATAAAAATGCTGTTAAACGACATATCAACCATTCACTTTGGTCAAATAGGAAATTCCGAAATGAAAAAGATGGAATGTTGCAGTGTTAGAAAATTAATTTTTACAACCGCCTGAATTATTCAAAATGTTCCAAACACAGGTTTTTTTTTTTATAATAATTTTAGATTTCAAATATTTACAGTATTATACTTCATATAAAATCAAGAGGGCTTTTCCACAGTGTGCATTTACAGCTAGAGCAATGTTATGCACACCAAATGACAGAAGCTTCACAATAAAATACAGTCAGCTGTTTCTTTCAAATAACAAAGAAAACACAATAACATTGCTCATCTTAACCTATATTAATAAATAGTGCTACAGGGTTGACTGTCTGATATGACAGTCTATCATGAGTGTTTGAGATATGAACTGAGCTCAGTGACAGTAATGTGAGAGAACAGAAATGTGCTTCATTTGCATCCCTGAAATTCACACACAGCTACCTTCATGCTAAAAACAGGGCCTGTATCAACCCCTCATCTGAGGTCAGGAGTTCTGACTTTTTTCTAAGTTTCTGCTGGTGAGTCAGATGGTTTCGGTTTTGTTGTGGGGGACAGACCCTTCACTACTGGGGTCTGCGTCAGTCCTAAGCCTTTTGAGAGGTCGCTCACAGTGTTCATCTTCCTCCTGTTTGACTGTGATCTCCATGACTTGTGTGCTCAGGCTCCTGGTGTCAGGGTTAGAGCAGGGTGGTGACTTTGCTGTGGAAATATCTGAACACGTGGCAGAGCCGTTTATCTGAGATTTCTCATCTGTCACACAGAGAAGGGGCTCGGAGGAATGGCTCCCTGCACCTGTGAAATCAACAAGATTACATTTAATATTAAATCAAATATTTTGTTTTGGATTAACTCCACAACATGTCACTTAATGAAGAAAAAAAAACTTTTAATATTATATGAACACTATCTATAGTGCTAAGTATTCATACCCCTTTCATTTTTTTTATTTTTTTCACGTTTTGTTTTGTTGCTGCCTTATGTTAAACTGTTTTAAATTACTTTTTTCCCCACATCAGTCTGCACTCCATACACCATAATGACAAAGCAAAAACAGAACTTTCACAACTTTGTAAATTTATTAAATATAAAAAAAACTGAAATAAGTATTGCAACTAAATATTTATCTGCAGCAACCTTAACAGACACAGTCTTTTTTGTTTGATTCACAAGCTTTTCCCCCGCATCTGCATTTGTCATATCTGCCATTCTTCACCTCACCTCTCCACTTTTCAAGCTTTGTCAGGTTGGATGGGGGCTGACAGATATTTTCAGGTTTCTCCAGAAATATTTTATTGGGTTCAAGCTCATGCTCTGGCTTTCAGAGTTGTCTATAAGCCACTCTTGTTGTGTGCTTAGGGTCACTTGTCCTGTTGGAAGGTGAACCTTCTGCCCAGTCTGAGGTTCTGAATGCTCTAGATTAGGTTTTCATTAAAGCGATCTCTATATTTTGGTGCATTGAGCTTTACTTCTACTCTGACGAGTCCCAGCCACTGAAAAACAGGCCACAGCATGAGGCTGCTACCAGCACACTTTACTTTTGGGATGGTACTCTGCAGGTGATGAGCAGAGCTGCTTTCCTCTAAATATGATGCTTACAATTGAGGTTCATCAGACCAGATAATCTTGTTTCTCACAGTCTGGGGGTCCATTGGGTGCTTTTTTTGCAAATTCCAAGTGTGTTTTTATGTGTCTTCACTGAGGAGAAGATTGAGTCTTGCCACACCGCCATAAATCCCAGATCGGTGGAGTGTTGCATTGATGTTTGTCCTTGTGTAGATTTCTCCCATCTCCACATATGATCATTGAGCTCAACTAGAGTGACCACCAGGTACTTTGTCACCAGTCTAACAAAAGCCCTTCTCCATCAGTTGCTCAGTTTGGCCATGGTGGCCAGCTCAAGGAAGAGTCCTGGTTGTTTCAAACTTCTTCTATTAAGGGTAACAGAGACAACATGCTTCTGTGAACCTTCAATGCAGCAGATTTTTTTGACGCAAACCTGTTTCTGAGCTCTACAGGCAGTTTTTTTTTACTTTTTACCTCAGGGCTTGGTTTTTTGCTCTGATATGCATTATCAGCTGTTTTTTTACCTTTTATTAAGGCATGTGTGCCTTTCCAAATCATACCCATCCAATTGAAGTTGCCACAGGTTAACTTCACTCAAAGTGTAGTAACATCAAGCAATATGAATGCTCCTTAGCTAAATTTCAACTGTCCCCAGATAAGGGTATGAGTACTTATGCAATGGAATCATTTAAGTTTTTTATTTTTAATAATTTGCAAAAATGTTAAAAACCAGTTTTTTTGCTTTACCATTTTGGTGTATGGAGTGTTGATTGATGTGGAAAAAAAGGAGTGTAGATTGATGTGGGAAAAAATGAGTGTAGATTGATGTGTGAAAAAAAGTAATTTAAAGTAGTTTAACATAAGGCAGCAACATAACAGGATGGGGGGGTGGGGTGAATACTTTTGCAAGCACTGTATAATAAATCTATATATGTGTATGTAGTTAGTTAAAAAAAAAAATAATAAAAAGTGTGTTTTTGAGAGTCTGAATGGCCTGACCGTTCTGTGCATTTGAGTCACTCTCTGGCTCTGATGGGTGTTTGCTGTTGTTGGAAGAGGTGGGAGGTGAAGATGAAGATCCACTGGACTCAGAGCTCTTCCTCTCATCCAAAATACACTCCATATAATCCCTGTAATGCCAAACAAACATCAGGCAGGATATGACCTAACACAGCATCTGATTCTATATACACAGAGTTTAATTAGAGGACTTGGACTTGTGACCTTTAATGTGCCACACAGTGTTGATGACTGACTTACAAAACTCCAGGACGAAGACAGTATTTTCTTTTTCCAAGCTTGGTTTGCTGTGCAAAGAAATCATAACGCTCAGATTTCTTCCACATGTAATAAAAGGCCACACATTCTCCTACAGATCTAGTTCTCACCTGGAAAAGTTTAATTAAGTAACAATTACCTAAGTGAACAATAAAAAAAAAACAGCAAAGTTCACCAACCGATTACTCTAAATTATTCAATAATCGAACAGTAAAAATTGCATAACAGCAGTCATATTCCATCCTATTAGGTTTTGGAATGGGGACTGTGACTAAAAACTAACCTTATTTGCTTGTATTGAGCTAAAATCTTTTCTGTAAGCGTTGAGTCCTTGCTCAAAACCTCGACACTCCTCTTCATTCCAACCTGACATTTCCTCTGAGGGAGAGAGAGATTTTAGTTAATGTGACATTCAGAAAGTGTTGACTGACCTGCTGAGAGCTCCTTTATCACAGGCTTGGATGCTTCTTTTGCTTGGAGCATTTTATGCTTCCCAAAATAACATTCTGAAGCTGTTAATAGATTCAAATATTTTTAATCTGATTAATTATATGTTGGTTAATTAGTCAAATTAATCATACCAATATTTGATGCACGTAAAGATAATTCAGGAACATTCATGTGGCACAAGAGTATTGCATTGAATATACAATACGTTATAAAAATTGACTGTAGAAGTCAATATATTGTTTGTTCTATTTCCATTTCAACATTTCATTTTGCAATCCAAGATACATTTCACTTACATAAAAGTCAGGGGATTCGCACAGAATAATTTCTGCAGGTTTTATACAGGTAAATGTAGATCAAGTAAAGAAAATTTGGTAACACTTTATTTTAAAGACCAGTCCTCACTATAAACTAGTTTATTAGCATGCATATTACCAGCATATTGTGGTTCATTAGTACTTATAAAGTACATATTAATGCCTTGTTTTGCATGACCATATTTTAGTTCCCTTAATCCTACCCCATACCTAAATTTAACAACTACCTTACTAACTGTTAGTAAGCAGCATATTAGGACCTTATTAAGGCAAAAGTCATAGCTTATAGTGAGATTTGGTCCCCAAACTAAAAGTGTGACCAAAAATGTAAGGAATAAATTGAAGGGAACACAATAAATCAATATATTCTTGAGCAGTGTTTTCCCAACCGGGTGGCTGTGGCACCCGAAGGCATGTGCAGTGTAAACAAAAATCATTTTTTTAAAAAATATTTTTTACATTGCTAAAATGTTGCAAAAAGTAATCTATTATATATAGCCATTTCTTATGTCTCCATATTAGAGAGATGCCCTTACAATTAGTTCACCGCTCAGGTTTCACTTTCACGTGGTGTGACGCTCTGCGTATTATCCCGCTCTATGCGTGTGTGTGCTCCGCTCAGTCGCTCCACTCGTATACCATTCATGCGAATCGGAACAGCAAAGTCCACTCAAAAATCGAGCCGACAGGAAACATCGATGTAGTACAGTATTGTTTCTGTCTGCAATAGCCCTACTGTGTGTAAAATGATGTGTGGTATATGGGCAACTCTGGTATCGCTGCTCTCTCATTCATTGATCTGCTAACTGCTATTTATGCTCACGTGTTCTGATAATAGCTTTCTAGGGCTAAACATTATTTGGATAATTGGTAAAAAAAAAAAAAAAAGTTAAATATCTTAACCCTACTGTTAGATCTACCTGAAAAACTAAAAAGCAATTTATTTAATTTGAAGGCCTGTCGTTATTTTTTATTTGTGCTATCATTATTAATTTCTTTATTTGTTCTTATTTTATTACTGACTGTTTACTTGTCATTTTTTTTTCAATTCAAAGTTTGAAATCAAGCTATATTGTGCTACTGCACCAAAATTACCCCATTGTAAAATTTAAAAAACACTGAGTGATCAAAAATTTGTGAGATAGCTAGTTATGGTAATTAAATAATGTTTACATATTTATAAAAGCCTACATTAAAATCTGTCATATAAATTGGTCTCTTCATTAGAAATTAGCCTATTGATTGCCACCATTGATGGACACAATTTTTTTAATATTAAAAATATCTGTATGATATTATATTCTGCAGTTCTTCCCTGTTGTACCGAATATCTATACTTTTCAAATTATCATATCGAAGTTAGAAATTCAAATATTGTGACAAAATTAGTTTTGTAGTGTGCCGCAAGTTTGTTAAAATTTCCAAAGGGTGACACGACTAAAGAAAGGTTGGGAAACACTGGTTGAGAACCACACCATGAGTTGTATCAGCAACACGTTGATGTTTGAAAATACAACTTTCACCAATCTCCATCCCCTTTTTAATTCCTTTTACAACAAAGCTTAAGGCTTGAACACACTCTTCTCCCCATCATTATAATAACTTTTACTGTACCTCTGATTACAATGCAAAAACACCACTGTTTTCTTTCAGTATTTTTGTCTTGTTTTCTAGACCAAATGTGTAAAGATTCTTAGGTACATTTAGACTTTAAATGTGCATCTCAAGTAAATATATCTTGATTTCAGGCTGTCTAGATATTTGTATGGAAAACAAAAATACTGAGTGATATCATTTCTGCATTCATGCGGATGGCCATTGCATTTTACTGCCCAGCTATGATTTAAGACTTTTATGGTATTAAATAATACATTTTTAAGGCCGCAATTTGTGGCTGTGATTAAAGAAAACCCTGTAACATAACTAACTCAATTTTCCCGAGTCACAATCCAAAACGCAGGAGGAGTTTGAGGTCGGATCCGAGTACAGCGATCGGTTGCCGCTCGGGGCTGAGGCGGTAAACATATCTGCCGAGATCAACGGTAATTACAACCAACCCCGTTGAGATGTTTGTTGTTCGTTTGCTCTGAAACACAATACAAACCAGGTGAACACGGACTGTCAACTCACGTGATACAGACACGCGCTGAAAAAAAAGCGCGCTTATTTTTACCTCAGCAAGTTAGCAGTAAGTGCATACGATGAGTGTTCAATATTACAAATAGGGTTTTTGAGATTTATCGAGTGGACTGGACTTAAATGGACAAATATATCTTTAAAAAACCTCATAAAAAATTCCGTAAGTCTTGTCACTTTAGCATAATCGTAAACGTACATTGTCTCAAGTAGCATCCATTTTAAGTCATCGAAGTAAGCGTTACTGTATAGTGGACATCGAGCGCTTCTGAGGAAAAAAGAAATCACCGTTACTCTTTTCACAGCATGTGTGTGTCTGGAAAACCTGCCAGATCACCTTGAAAAAAAAAGTTTGTTAAGTGTAATGTGGGATCCCAAAATGTGTGATTTTTAATCTCTTTGCGAACGGGTGCTTTAAAAATATCTCTCGCCTTTATGAACTGACTGAACGTGTCCTTTCTTCTCTTTGAGATAGCCTACTTGTTCGTGGCATGTCACACAAAAGTATTTTCAAGTGTGTTTTATTAGGATACTATAGACTGTAGATATTAAATGTCGATTTGTGATGTAAGCCAAGTAACCTGAGAAGATGTTCTCTCTTTTTTTATATAAGCATTAATGGTCCGTTTTTTTTACCATCAGTCCAACTTAACGACATCGGGGGGGGGGGGGGGGGGGGGGGAAATCCATAAATTGACGTCATAGTGGCATTGTTTCGTGTCCAACTGTCCAATGATGTTGTAAAAATACTCAAACCTTTTAAAGATTTTGATATGATTTTATGTACGTGACCTTAATAAAATATGGAACGAACAAATGTATTGGACATTGTTTGCAAACGCAGAAAGTGTTTGTAGAATGCAGACAAGCTCTCCAGCACAAACCACACAGTTCAGTAAAATCATAAATAGTTTGCAGTCCGTTCGCTGGACATTGAACGCTGGCGAGGAAACTTCCTGCAAAACGCCGCCTGAAAGGAGCTCAGGTACAACATGTTTTTGCTTTTATTTTAATTTGCAAAACTAACAAAGACCCGTGTAATATATGATTCGTGTTTTTGTTTTTCTGAAACGAATATTTCAAAACAAATATATAAATAGTCTGAATATAGCCTTATAGGATATTTATTGGACATTTAAATTCACGAAATTATTTACATTTAGAATAAAATGTGCCTACTAGTGCTTATTTTTCGTTATGGATATTGTAATGAATTCTTGAGAAAACTATTGTGTTGAACAAAAAAATGTGATTGCGGAACAGTTATGCGCTCTCTCAACATATGCCTAGTCATATTTATTTTAAATATTCGTAATAACCCTATGAATCATATACATCGCTGCACGGAAAAAAATCGTGCGCATACTTCTGATTTAAATGGTTTTCATTTGGTTTAATTAAAATATAAAATCATGCTGATTTACACTTCGCTATACGCTGGAGATGGCACTATTTTCCTTAATTCAACACAGGGAGCATACTTTTATTTTTAATATTTATTTCATCTCAATCACAAATATGCCATAGGTAGCAGAACAATACATAATAGAGGGAAATCTCAAAATTAAGTGTCAATGTGAGACAGACTGTATATTTTGTCAGAGATGGAAACAATTGTAATACAATTACAGTAGATGTTGTCTTAATGAGAACAGACACAGATCAACCCATAAAGGACATTATTGGTTTAATCTATGATAAGAACATTCTCACCACTGGTCACACCAATAAGTGCAAAAATGAAGATGCTGAGTGGAAATGAATAATTCGTCAATTTGCAAACGAGCAGAACCTGTACATTCATAAATAGTCACGCATATTAACCTCGCATCAAGCAGTTAGATGGGAGTTCAGTGCCAAACTAAATTTCCTGATACGCTAAGTCCAAGAGCGAGAGACAGTCTCACACACACATGCAACAAAAGACACAATACATCCATCCATGCATTCACACACATGTGCAAAGGATCCGTTAACTACAACTGCTTGAAGTTGTTCCTGAGGCACTGAGCTGTAAGTGCACTTAGCTAAAACACATGTGCTTCTCTGCTACACCAAAGCAAATAATACTATCATCAATATCTGGCCAGCAGCCATTAAGTATGAAAAGGCTGGGGGCAGGGAGGGCCGATCTGCTTCTCCGCATGGTGATGTTCAGTCCTCAGTTGTTGTGGCGGCGCTTTCTGCTTCTTTGCTAGGCTCCTTGATGCTGTCTTCCTTTTTGCTGCCCTCCTTGGAGGTCCGGTTGAGGGCTCCGTTGATGAAGCTTTCAGAGCTCTGGTGCTGGAAATGTTTCCTGGTGCCCACCAAAGACGGGTTGTTGACCAGAGTGTAGAGGAGCTGCCAGTGCGCTCGCGCCCGTTTGGCGTTGGACACCTTGTTCTGCTTCTTTTCTTGCTGGACCAATTGAATACCTTAAAATGTTGAACATGTTAGAAACATGTGGATAAAGCTAAGTCAATTAATTAATTATATAATAGATTATATATATATATATGGGTGTTTGTGTGTGTGACCCTGGACCACAAAATCAGTAAGTCGCATGGGTATATTTGTAGCAATAGCCAAAAATATATTGTATGGGTCAAAATTATAAGTGTTCGTTTATGCCAAAAATCATTAGGATATTGAGTGACGATCATGTTCCATGAAGATATTTTATAAATTTCCTACCGTGAATATATTAAAACTAATTCGATGGATATGCATGGCTAGGACTTCATTTGGACAACTTAAAGTGCCCCTATTATGCCATTTTCAATATTGCCTTTCATGCAGTGTTTAATGTAGCTGTATGTGAATTTAAACGATCTGCGAAGTTGTAAAGTTGAAAGTGCAGGATAAATAAGGTTACTATCGCCCAAAATAAAGAATTGACTCTGAACAGCTGAAACTAGTCATTAGTGATTCGAATCCCACTTCCGTGACGGCTACACGTCACAGGGTAACACATTTGCATAATGCGTGCCTATGTTCTACGTTGGCCGGCCACGAACAACTTGACCCCGCCCACAAACACGTCATTCTACTGACGACTGCTTCTCTAATCTCGGGGAGTTCATCGCGGGATTCACAAAAGGCTTGGATCAGTATCCTGTTTATTTGCACCAGCTGTTCCACGGAATCACAACCTGTAAGTATGATAAATAAAAAAATATATATTTTCTATAGAGCGTTCAAAATACAGAACTATTGAAATAGTCGTTTGCTGTACGCAGTAGACCAATCACAATAGGCTAGGCCATCTGACCAATCAGAGCAGAGCAGGCTGGAGGAGTTTTAGAGAGACTGAATCTTTGAACTGCTTCAAACGAATCATTTGAGAATCGAAAATGAGGTGATATTAAATGCATATTTTGAGAAAACGAAAGCGTTTTTTGACCTTGTATGCATGTATCCTTTTGTAGGAGACTCCAAAAAACAATATTAGGAAACAGTAAAAAAATGGCTAATAGGGAAAACTTAAAAGGCAATTTTCTCAATATTTTGATTTTTTTTGCACACTCAGATTCCAGATTTCCAAATAGTTGTATCTTCGGCCAAATATTGTCCTATTCTAACAAACCACACATCAATGGAAAGCTTATTTATTCAGCTTTAATGTGATGTATAAATCTCTTTTGTGATCCCACACACACACATACAGTCGTGGTCAGAATTATTGGCACCCTTGGTAAATATGATCAAAGAAGGCTGTGAAAATAAATCTGCATTGTTAATCCCTTTGACCACAAATATCTAATCTTTCATGAACTAAACAATGAAAATGGGGGCAAATTCTCATTATGAAATAAATGTTTTTTTCTCAAATACACGTTGGACATAATTATTGGCACCCCTAGAAATTATGAGTAAAATATCTCTGAAGTATATTGCCGTTCATATTCACAATTTTGAGCACTCCAGTGTGATTATGAACATGAAATTATCCAGTCATGGCTTCCTGTTTCACAGAAATATAAATGGGAGGGAAAACAAAGCCCAAATTCCCTTAATCACCCATCACAATGAGAAAAAAACAAATAATATATTTCTGATGTGCAGCAAAAAACTTCACAATTCAGAAAGTGGCTTTAAGAAAAGAGCTAAAGCATTAAAAATCCCCATTTCCACCATCAGGACAATAATTAATAATTTCCAATCAACAGAAAATGTTACAAATCTGCCTGGAAGAGGGCGTGTGTCTATATCATCCTAATGCACAGTAAGGAGGAGAGTTTGAGTGGCTAAAGACTCCAAGGATGCGCAAAGCCGACATCTACGTATCGCCCGGAACTGTTATGTTACCACAGTGGCGCAAGCTAGATAAAGTGATTATACGTTTTGAATAGGAATTTTTCTTACAAAAAGATCGATCGTACAGAAGGCCTTTGTCCCCCCCACCCCCCCCCCACCCCCCCCCCCCCATCACCCCCCCCCCCGGAACACAGTGTGAGACATTTTTTCTATAGTGGGCGCGTTTTATTTGATTACTTGTGGACTGTTCAACTGCAACACTGACTGCAATGATAGAGCTTGGAATAGCCATGACAATTTTTTATCTAACTCCGACTGGATTCGTCTGAAAGAAGACAGTCACATACACCTAGGATGCAGCAGGGCAGTGCGTAAAACACAGCCTAATTTTAATTTTGGGTGAACTAACCCTTTAATGCAAATAAATACCGTCCACATAAAAGAGCACTACAGTACAGTATCACAGTTGGAACATATCGCAATGTGCAATTACCATATGGAGAGTGTAAAAACTATGAGTCACACACTATGAAAACAGTCAATTATACGAGCACAGTCTGGTAACCTAGCAGTTTTAACAATTTTCCTCAGATAATAATTAATATTGTATGCAAATACAAACATGCAAATCAGATTCCTCCAGTTTTTGAATGCAACAAGCATCAATACATCTGTAGGTGTAAAATCAACAAAAGACAGGGCTATTTAATGTTGAATATACACCATCTGCCTATCATCCTGTAAAACCCATCAAATGCTGGCAGATCGGACTTTGACTTGAGACAAAAGCTCTAATTTCATCTCTGCTCCACTATATGAAAAGAGATGAGCAATGCAAACTGTGAATGCACAGCGGATGTTCACACTATGGACTCTGCCATGTCTCTCTGACAGGTCTGATTGAGCAGCAGCAGGGCCGCGGTGAGTTATTGCACATCGGGGCCCAATTTATTCGGACAAATGTAATGATTGCGGGAACGCTCGCCTGCTGCGTGCAGGGCAACATGATGAATCAATTATTCCAAAAACAAGGCCAACCAACCATCTGTGCATATAGACATGAATCACTCAAGAGAAATCAAACACAGGTCAATATAAATCTTGGTTAGATTTGACACAGATCTAACATTATTTTGCTTTGCTTTCTGTTTTGAAATGCATTAAAAGTATATGAAATTAATCTGTTCCCTTTAAACTCTACTGTGAGTAGACTCTACTGGGAAGTTCAATTGGTTTGTGTCTGCAAGATGTGTAGTACTCAAGTAGGGCAGATCTAGTTTTTATTGTTTATTTATTTCATCAAAAGTTTGGGGTAGTAAGATTTTTTGTTTTAATGGAGTCTCTGATGCTAATCAAGGCTGTATTTATTGTTCAAAAAATACAGAACCCCCACCACCCCCAATAATATTGTAAAATATTATTTGAATTTCTAATATTGGTTTTATGTTTTAATATACTTTAAAATGTAATTCATTCATGTAATGGCAAAGCTGGATTTTCAGCATCATTACACCAGTCCTCAGTGTCACATGATCCTTCGAAATCAATCTAATATCCTGATTAATATTCCTGATTTTTGAAAGCCTGTTTTCATTGAAGCTGGAGTTTTCCGTCAAAATAAAAGCTCAAAAGTGCAGTATGAATTGCTGACAGCTAGCGGTATTAAATGGGTAATGTTACTGCAGTCCAAATTCAAAATATCTTTCAAGTGTAGAAATTAGGAAAGAAGAATTGTAATTAATTTCCCTACTGTAGTGTAAAGCAAAAAATAATATACATATGAAATATTTATTTTACAGTGCAATTGTTTTAAAATATATGGCTATTACTGTCATTGTTATTATTATATTCTAATTTGTTTGGCTTCCTAAAAAACAGTGTGAATGTAATTTAGACTGAGAGAGTATACCACAAATAAAGAGTCCCCTTTAAAGTTCAGGTACAAGTCAATTCACTGACTTTTTTCTGACTTAAGTTTTCTTAGTTAAGAACATGGGTTGGAGCTCTAAATTTGAAACTCTCAAAGTGCATTAGATAGAATAATTTAACTTTAAAATGTACAAAATGTTAATTTTTTCCCAAATTCATTCGTCTTTTTTCTTTTTAAATATCGCAATAAATACCGTACCGTGGACTTCATATCGCGATATTATCATATTGTGAGATTTTGATATCGTTACAGCCTAATTATAAAGCAACTCTATTCAATATATAAAATATATAATAATAAGATAGATTTTAATAAAGCAATATTATTCAATTATTATAATTCAATATTTTGTTAATTGTTTTACGATTATTTTATAATTATTGTGCCTGAAATGTCAGTAATATTTTTTAATAACAACAAAACCTTCGAAAAACATCCTCCTCTTATTGAATGAGCTTGGTGCATCTTTATTTTCACAGAAGGAAACTGGCCTGAAATGTACAGTTTCCACACACTCACTGATAAATCTCACTGGACAAACTGAATGAGCGCAGCTTTAAAGCACTAAACCGCATCCTCAGTCAAGCGGCTCTGAATTAGTTCTGAAGACTAAAAGCTTTGAGTTTGAGACCAGACTCTGGAACAGGCTGCTCTCCAACGAATTAATTTTCATCATATTGTTGTCATGAACTGAAGCAATAAAGAAACAAAAGCTCAGACCTTCTTCAGCATCTCTCATCCTCTGTGCGGACACACTGTCCTGGCCTGAGGTTTGCAGCAGCAGCCCGCAGAAGGCCTTCATCACGGGGTGAGACTGGCTCACTTCAATCTTCAGGTAATGAGCGTAGCAGCGGTATCCTGCAGAGAGAAGCGCAAACACAGAGGAGACAATCTACATACAAATGACAATCACATCCAACATCTGACACGACAGAGGGGAAGCACTTTTATCAGACACATCAGTATATAACAGACGTACAGTCACATTTGATATTTCGATTTGTAGAACTAAAACTCTGGCCTACTCTGAATGGGATTGTTGATCCCACTGAGCTAATATAAGATAATATAAAAAAGTGAAAAAATAATAAAACTGATTGAAAATTTAAATATGTTAAATTTTATAAATGTATATATTTTCAAATATAAGAACAAATATTAAGAATGTGATATACATTACAGGTACTATCAAAGAGTGACACCATGTGAGCAGGGAAGTCTGAATGTAAATGGGTCGCTCTGTAAAGCGTACCTGGGTAAACGGCTCAACGTTGCGGTTTGAGAAGGAGGAATAATCCAAGAGTCATAAGTGGACTATGTGGAAAAGGGCAGTGGTGACTACCTCCAAAGGCCCACTAAACCAACCAGGCCGTAACTAGGAACAGCATGTAGCTGAGAAGAAACAGAATTCCTCTGTGGAGAAAAAAAAAAAGACACAACCGATGGGAACAGTTTGATTCTTCTATAAAGGTTTAAGGATGTATATATAGAAGGGGTTCCACTTCTTTAAGGCGTTCCTTACAGTGTAATTATATATTTATGTACTGAGTAATATTAATTAACTGCATGTTTTTACTATATGGTTAGGGTTAGGATAAGGTTTTGGTTTAGGGTTACTTGCATGTAATTAGGCATAATTAATTGTTATTATAATAGTAAGTAAATGTAACGTGTAACAAAGGACACCTTAAAATAAAGTGTTACAGTGCATTACTAAAATAAAACAGTAGATAGTCTTCTATGTATAAATAATACTACACATAATAAACATAACTTGTAAACACAAAAATTAATAAAACTATGTAAATATATAATAATATACATAAATGGTATATATTTAACAACAAAAAAAAATAATGAATGAATATTAAACCAAAATATTATTAGGAAATAAATATTTACATATATAATATAAATGTATTTATTTAAATATTAAAAACAACACAAAATCCACCCTATTAACTTTCTTAATAATGGTTCCTGATCATATTTCATCAAAAATTTAAAAATTACTTTCCCATTCTATGTGGATTTGTATTGTCTGCTGATGCAAGTATAAATAATTTAAGTATAAAATCATATTATTATATTTTGTTAATAAATAAAAAAGCATAGAAATGGCAAAAACTATGCCAATAGTTATTAAATAACAATACATATAAATAATATTTATTATTTATCTATTAAAACAGTGTGAAATTTCACCTATTCACTTTTCTTCATAAATGTGATTTTATATAAAAAACATGTAATTTGATTTAATTATATATGCGGTTTAATATATTTACAATAATTTTAAAATATTATTGATAGAAGACAGACAGAAGACAGGAGACAGAAGAAGTACAGAAGACGACAGACAAATAGATGTAGATAGGTGCAGATAGATAGATGGATAGATAGATAGATAGACATATAGATGATAGACAGACAGATGATAGACAGACAGAAGACAGACAGAAGATAGATAGATAGATAAGATAGACAGAGACAGACAGACAGAGACAGACAGACAAACAAACAAACAGACAGACAGACAGAAAGACAAACAGACAGACAGAAAGATAGATAGATGACAGACAGACAGACAGACAGAGAGATAGACAGACAGACCAGACAGACAGACAGACAGAAAGACAGACAGATGATAGACAGACAGACGACAGACAGATAGACAGCTAGGTAGACAGACAGAAAGAAGACAGACAGACTACAGACAGACAGACAGACAGACTGTAGACCAGACAAAAGACCAGGCCAGATAGTGAGAGTAGACAGACAGACAGACAGACAGAGAGATAAACAGACAGACAGACAGACAGAAAAGATAGATAGGTAGATAGAAAGATAGATAGATAGATAAACAGACAGACAGACAGACAGACAGACAGCAGACAGACAGATAGACAGGTGATAGAAGAAGATAGATAGATAGATAGAAGATAGATAGATAGATAGATAGCGAGATAGATAGATAGATAGATAGACAAACAGATAGACAGACAGACAGACAGACAGAGAGATAGACAGATAGATAGATAGAAGATAGAAGATAGATAGAAGATAGATAGATAGATGTAAGACAGACAGAGAGATAGATAGATAGATAATGTAATTGTAAAAATGTTATTAACAACAACAACGGTGTTGCAAAAATAAAATGGTTTACCGTTTAATATCTGAAAAGTCTGTTAATATGAAATTCTTCATAAGTTTCATAACAATGTACAGAAAGAAGACAGGTGTTTATTGTTGGCCAATCTTTCATGGCCTATTCCAGATGGTGAATGTACACCAACATTAAAAGCAACAGCCAGTGAGAGGTAATATTATGTATAACTGGCACCTGTTGTTCAGATCTCTTGTTCCTGCGTCCTTCTTAACGAACAAAAACCTGGAGGTCAGATGCTGGATCAGCACAGCCAGGAACAGCATCAGCCAGAAGGGCCTTCAGAAGAGAACATGAGAGTGAGAAGCATCTTAAGAGGCACTTCTCTAAATGCTGGGCTTCATGGCTCATGAGGAGAGATGACTGATAGGAGGCTTTAGCTGAGATTCGGGGTCACGGGGTCAGGACCCTGCAGCCACGCTCATCATCTAAAGTGAGGAGAGCCAAGCCACTCACCACATGCTGCCGATAATGTGGAACAGCATGAGATTGGTGCCATACAGGATGGGGATGATGACGAGGAAGACCGCGAACAGAATGCAGATGAAGAACACCAGAGTCTGGATCACCATGCCTGGACACAGACACAATCACACATGCAGGAGTAACGAAAGCTAATAGTCAGTTTAGGCTGAGCAAAAACTCTAAATAATATATTTATTCCTTATAAATGTTATATTATTCATATTATTTAATTTAATAAAAAAACAAAACATGACATAATGAAATGCTTTTTTTTAAAATACAAAACAATTAACAAAAAATAAATAGCATTTAAATATAATATAAAGTATTTATTTTTTTAAATATAAAAAGCACACCTGTTAAAATATTATATTTTTTAAAAAAAAAAAATTCAAAAACATTAAAAAAAACTAATTCATATTCCTAGAAATAGAAAAAAAATACATGAAAAATACAATATAATTAATATAAAAACTATAATATAATAATAGTTTATTAATTAATTACTTACAAACAGCACAAAATCCAATCGTGTATTTCTTCAAATGTCCTGAAAGTCATCCACTGACACATTATTCTAAACATGCTTTTTTATTCAAACACCCAACTTTCTCATTTATGTTGGATTTTTAGTGTTCTAAGTAATAACTATAAAAACATTAGTTTAATATTTTATAAACTATTTAATAGTTCTAATAGTTATAAAAAAACTATATTTAAAATAAATTTATAATAAATAAATAAAAGACATTCCGTGATTAAGAACGCACAAAAACAATGCCTTATTTATTAGTTTTTAAGTTCCTAGTGCCATTATTCTAAATATTTTTTTTAAACTAAATAGACTCACTCTCTATGTTTTGATGGATTTTATTGTCTGTTGATGGTACTAACTGTAAATTATCATACCTTTTAATATATTTTAAATATATTAAAAATAGTCATAATACAATAATATATTTTTAATATTAAATAAAAATAAGATGAACAACAAATAAATTAATAAACAAATAAATATTTTCAATAAATATAAAAAAATAAATAATTAATAAATATAAAAGATTTATTTTTTAAGTTTTTTTTAAAAAAACAGAAAACAAACGCCATCCTAGTTACTTTTTTAATAAATGTCTTGGATTTTTTTTTTTCCATAAATGCACAGTATCTAGATTTTTTTTATTCCCAAAAATCTAGCTCCATCTATGAGGGATTCTATTGCGCACGAAGCATTAATCCAGGTATGAAGGAAATCCATAAGAAAAAAAAACAGAATGTCCAGACATGTGCTCGCTACATTTATTACAAATAGGCTTAGATTGTTTAAAAAATAAGTTTGTCAGTCAAATTTGTTTGTCATACACAAAGTTAGTGCATTCATTTAGCAGGTAAACAAATGTTGCAGATGTCTTGCTCACATGTTTAAAACTACAGTGCAAAGGGTTATGCGTGAGAATGAAGGTCTTCTCGAACAGAAGAGAAGAAGCGTGCTCTCACCGAGACAGATGAAGGAGGCCTGATAGCTGGTGAAGCCCATCCAGCAGACCAGCGCTGGCCGGGACGGTCGGATGCTCCTGTGGCAGTTATACACATTAAAGACATCTCCTCTGTACAGTCCCTTCAGATTAGACCTGGTGAAACACAGACACACCTTCAGTGCGCTAATCACGCACACCCACACACGCACACACGCACACACTGCGCGTTAATATACAGTATGAGGGCATCCTTTAGGAAGAAAGAAACTGAGTAGGAAAATGCAGGTCCACGAGAGGTTCTTTCAAACTGGGGGGGTGTGGGGGTGGTGGTGGGGGTCAGTACTGGACATTTAAGTAAATCAATTTGAAAACCGTCATTCTTTTTTAATATGTGCGATAGTCCTGACTTGTAAAATGATCCTAGTTCTCATTTTTCCTGTTTTCACCCCCAGCTAGTAGTTATGATATAAAAAAGTTATTGAATGCCATTCACATTTTATGTTGCATGAAGTCAGGAGAACCACGGGTAGTTATGACCCAATAAAAAAGGGAATGAAATAGTAAGTCAAATCTTAGGGTAGAAAACCTCAGCGGGGGAAGGTTTAATCTGACGTATTGGGATTCAGTTTTTTATTCGAATAGTTTATTTTTTTTTTTTTAAATTTTTTTTTTTTTTTTAAAGTTTTTTAATTTTTTTTTTTTTTTTCTTTAAATGTCTCCTCCGGCACACCCCCTCCCCCCCCCTCTCTTATATATAGGTCTTTAAATCATTTTTTTATTTTCAGTTTTTTAGGTTTTACAGTGTTTTGGCGTTGTGTGGAAAAAAAAAAGCGTTTTTTTGCCCCACCTTTTCGTTGTTTTTTTTAAGTATTTGTCACCCCCCCCCCCCCCCCCCACCCACTTAAAAGATTCCAGATCATCAAAACACATTTTTATATTACACAAAGAAATTGCAAGTAACTACAAAATGCAAGTTTTTAAATGAGATTTCATATTCAAAGAGGGAAAAAAATCTGGTCCAAACCTACGGGCCATAAGTGAAAAAAAAACTTAAATTTTGCCTCCCTCCTATGGTACACTCATGAACGAACTGTGAAAGAACCACAATTATTTAGAAAGGGAAACAGGGGAAAGCGGAGTTAATTTTCACTAGCCACACCCAGGCCTGATTCACTGCCATACCTGTTGAATCAAGAAATCACTTAAATAAGAACCTGTCTGACAAAGTGAAGCATGCTTAAAGAGCAACACTCCATGCCGCGATCTAAAGAAATTCAAGAAAAGATGAGAAAAAATTGTTGACATGTATCTGTCTGGAAAGGGTTATAAAGCCATTTACTAAGGCTTTGGGACTCCAGCGAACCAAAGTCAGAGCCATTATCCACAAATGGAAAAAAACCTGGAACAGTGGGGAACCTTCCCAGGAGTTGCCGGCCAAAATTACTCCAAGAGCACAACAACAACTCACCAGGAGGTCATAAAAGAACCAAGAACAACATCTAAAAGAACTGCAGGCCTCACTTGCCTCAATTAAAGTCAGTGTTCATGATTCAACAATAAGAAAAGAGACTGGGAAAAAAACGGCATCCATGGGAGAGTTCCAAGGCTAAAGCCACTGCTGACCAAAAAGAACAAAAATGCTCGTCTCTCATTTGCCAAAAAAATATTTTGATTATCCCCAAGACTTTTGGTCAAATATTCGGTGGACTGATGAGACAAAAGTTGAACTTTTGGAAGGTGCATGTCCCGTTACATCTGGCGTAAAACCAACACAGCCTTTGTAAACAGAGAAAGGAGAAAAAAACAGCACATCATTACCAAACAGGTCAATCGAACAACATGGTGGTGGTAGTGTGATGATCTGGTGCTGCTTTGCAGCTTCAGGACCTGGAGAACTTGCCATAATTGACGGAACCATGTATTCTGCACTCTTATCAGAAAATTCTGAAGGAGAATGTCCGGTCGTCATTTTGTGACCTCAAGCTCAAGTGCACTTGGGGTTATGCAGCAGGACAATGATCCCAAACACACCAGCAAGTCCACCTTTGAATGGCTCAAGAAAAACTAAATTAAGGTTTTGGAGTGACCAAGTCAAAGTCTGGACTTAAACCCGATTGAGATGCTGTGGCATGACCTCAAAAAGGCGGTTCATGCTCGAAAACCCTCCAATGCGGATGAATTAAAACAATTCTGCAAAGAAGAGTGGGCCAAAATTCCTCCACAGCGCTGTAACAGACTCATTTCAAGTTATCGCAAAAGCTTGATTGCAGTTGTTTCTGCTAAGGGTGGCACAACCAGTTATTAGATTTTTAGGGTGGCAATTACTTTTTCACGTAGTGCCAAGCAGGTTTGGACAGCATTTTTCCCTTAATAAAATAAATAATCATTTAAAAAATGCATTTTGTATTTACTCAGGTTATTTTTGTGTAATATTAAAATTAGTTTGATGATCTGTGAATATTTAAGTTATGTGTGACAATATGCAAACAAAAACAAACAAAACAAAAAACAAACAAAAAAAAAAAGGAAGTGGGCAAAAACCTTTCATGGCATGTAGTTATTTGAATACTTTTCAAGTTTTTAAATAAAAGGAAGGAAAAAAGAACGAGAAAAGAAATGATTAAAATATTTATATATATTTGTAAAATAATTCCTTTTAGTTTCAGTTGCTTTTACATTTTAGTTTCAAGCTGACGATTTTGTTTTACTGGTTTTAGTTATAGTTGTAACCTAATCACCAGAATGAAAAAAAAATAAACAAATAAAAAAAAAAAAAAAATAAAAATAAATACATTAGAAATAATCATTGTATAATAAACAAATGAATACATTTAATTACACTATAAAAAAATAACATTTAAAACATTACAGTTACAGCACCAATTGCTTTATTATTAATTTTTTTTGCATAAATACCTAAAAAAATAATAACAATATATTGTAATAACTTTTTTACTTTTGTTTATTACTTTATATAATATTCAAGCACTCTGTATCAATAAAAAAATTGTTTGCTGAATTTAAAAAGCTTGGAATAAGTTGTATTTATTTTATAAATAATAAAAAAATCTAAAGGAACACTTTTACAATAAGATTCAATTTGTTAACATTAGTTAACTACAGTAGTTACAAACAAACAATGAAAAAATATACTTCTAAAGCATTATTAATTTAGGTGTTGATTAAAACATTTACTAATATATTATTAAAATATATATATTATATAAAATAGATTGCATATATTAAGGTTAGCAGGCCCAACATGAACTTAACATGAACAGTTGTATTTTATTTTACTAACATTAACAAAGACGAATAAATACTGTAACAAATGTATTGCTTATTATTAGTTAATGTAAGTTAATGCATGACATAGTTAACAACAGGAACCTTATTTTGAAGTGTTACCAATATAAAATATGAAACCATATTTAAAATAAATAATTAGTGTTGTGCTGTAAAAATCAATAGCAATTCAGAAGAAACTCTATTCTACATTAGAAATTCGTGTAATCGTTTAGGTCTATTTTTCTTAACTAAATAACCTCGCAAAAACCTACTCGCATAATAACCCGGGTATTAGTAAACAAATCTCCTAACCCCACTCTAAAACTGTGCTCTCAACCCCACTGACCCCGTAATTCCGCGCCCCCCTTAATCGCATCCGCCCCCACCCCCATCAACCAATAAAAGTTTCTCCTGCTCTATACCCCTTAAGATATGTCCCCCTCCCCCCTGTGTGCCTACTGTGTAATGCTATTATGCATAATAAACCCCCTACCCACAAACACATGATGCACATATTTAGAAAAAATATGTTATGTTGATATATTACTATTTTTATAATAAATTAAAACACCTATAAGACTTACCTATATAATGTAAACAAATGTAAATATTTTCAAAATATATACTGTATGTGTGTGTATTTATATATACATAATAAATATACACAGTGGCACACCACACTATTCTACACGTTTCATTTATATGATGTTAAACAAAACAAAACTTTTTATTTCGGATGCGATTAATCGCGATGTAGTCATGTGACAGTAGTGTAGCAGCTGAAGAGCAGTTTCATCCGGACTGAATGTGTGTTTGTTAGTGTCACCTGTGCAGGACCATGGACCTCATGAGCATGAGCAGGTTGAGGCCCAACAAGGCACCCAGACAGCTAGGACAGGGCTCTGTCACGCTGCCATGATAGCAAACTGATTGAAAACCAAACACAAGCACATGAGCCACAAACACACTCTCACAGCCTCAGCACTTTTTCCCACTGACTGATTGGAAAACGAGCTTTGCGGACTACTTCATTATTCATCTGCTGATTTACACGAGTATTTAAAGCTGAGAGAAAGTGGATGTGTGTGTGATGCATGCAAACCTCCTGAAGTCTGGATCAATGCAAGTTCACATTTGCATGGCTGTGCTGGCAAAATTAGCTTATCGAGGGATCATCATAAAGCTTAGCTTGTGCACTGGCAACTGCACCGATCCAAATGACTTTCGCACTGTAATACTTCATATTATCGAAAGGTGTGGGTTTAAGTATTGTTATGGAATACCACCTTGAAGAAGATTTTCAAAAGCTCATTGTAGGCCTCTAGGGCTTAAAAATACTATTAATGAATATGTTGGTCGCTTATAATCTGTTGATAATATAAGTAGTGCTGTCAAACGATTAACGCGATTAATCGCATCCAAACTAAAAGTTTTTGTTTACATAATATATAAGTGTGTACTGTGTATATTTATTATGAATATATAAACACACACACATACAGTATATATTTAAGAAAAATATG
>JADLZN010003161.1:0-25132 GCA_018155175.1 Sinocyclocheilus anophthalmus | reverse complement strand
ATGAAAGAAGACACTAGCATTCTTGTGCATATTCAAGACAAAGACTGTGTGTCTCTGGAGGTGCGATACCACAAGTCCTGTTACAGACAGTACACCAGGTTCTTGACAAAGTCTACTGCAACAGTTACTGGGACCTCAGAAGAACAGTGAGTTATTATATTGCATAATCAAATGATAATTAAAAATTGTGGTACATTTAAAAAGTAAAGCATTGACCATCTGCATAGTCTGTATATTTGTCTGTAAACAGAGTTTTGACTGCACAAATCTTGGCACAGCAATTCAATATGATCAAATGTGTAGAACAAACTAGTAATGTTTTATTACCAATTATTATATTTTATATTTTAAATAGAAGCCATTGGGTTTATACTATACATAAAAAAACTTGCACAAAACAAATAACAGAATATATCTTTTCTGTGCATTCTCTTTTTATCTCTGTGTTTCTCTTTTCGCGCATCGGATGCAAACCGTCGCGGTCCACTACAAGACTCTCTCTGTGAGAGGGAGCATCCGCCATAGAATAAATAGCGTACACCAAGAGGTTCTTGAACCGTTGTATGCACCCTCCTAAAGAAAGCATCTCCAATGTGTGTGTGTAATGTGTGACGATGCCTCTCGTCGAAAACAACAAGCGTGTGGAACGGGTGCCGCTGATGGTTGCCAAGGACTGGTAACTGTCTACCCACGTTATTTTCATATTATAAATATGGGCATGGCGTGGGAAACAGATGCGGGAGGCACAGGGAGAGTTGTCTTGACACACAAAGCGGGAGGAGAATAGCTATCATCATGGAGATCTTAATTGCCACGTCGAACGCGCGGGCAAAGAACATGTCGGTGACACCTCGGGGAGAGTGCAGCGTCGAGTGGGGTGGTTTCAAGGGTAAGAATCGTTTGAGGTATACCAGGGTGTAGATCAGCGCGGTGGTGCGTTGTGTGATCTGTGGTACGGGCAGGAGAAATTGAAGAGGGGGAGGTGGGAGCCGAGTCCCAACTGGGGGGGCACGCCCCAAACAGAAACAGCAGGGATCGGGTGGGGGGGGGCGACACTGTCTGCAGACAAGCTGATAGACAGGCTACCTCATCCATCAGGTACAGAAACAACAGAGTCAACTGAGGTAACTAGCCAAAGTGATGGTGAAAACATGACAAATACAACATCTGGTCCGCAAAGACAAACCTCAGTGGCCTCTATCAATACTACAGAGGACACAAGGACACTTTATAGTGCAGCATTGATATTAAAGATGCTTCTGTGTGACTCTCCCGGTATGACATGTCCATGGCCACCCACGTCTGATGATTTAAATGTGAGTGAAGCAAAATCTGTTGTACCACTCAAACTGTACAATCTGATTTCCTGGATTATTGGTGCAACTGAGGAACCAACACTGGCCCATTATGTTGATATTCCAGATGATTTGAACCTAAAAGTGATATCTATTTGTCAAGACATTGTGTATCTCGCATCTAAGACCCGAAGGCAGACACCGAAATCATTGTGTCTTGGTCTAACCGTTCGCCATTTAACAGGTTCATCACAAATTGTCACTTCTAAATAGACTAGGACATTGTGCATCATGGGACACAGTTGTCAGTCTAGACAATAGCCTTGCCCAACTTCAACTAGTAGAGGGCAGAGACAAAATACCAAAGGGATTCTCAAAGAAGGTTCCTACAGTACTTGTGTGGGACAATATTGACTTTGGGGAGGAGACACTATCAGGTCGTGGAACTACTCACCACACAAATGGGATTATGCTGCAAAGTTCTGTAGTTGAACCTGTGTCAACCACAAACAGACAACCACTACAGAAGGGAGTTTCCTCATTCAAAGCACCCCCTTGCATCCCTATCGAACAGTACCATCAGTCTAAAAGACAAGGACCACAGAACTTGTTTCATCATGAAAGTAATGCATTACAGGTAGACACATACAAATTGAACACCATGTCTGCTGCACAAACTGAACTTGCATATGTTGTTTTAAAGTCCATAGATGCTGAAAGATGCACAATCCCAAGCTGGACAGGTTTCCATACATTGCTTAAAGGTGACGGCACTCTGCAAAAGCCAGCACTGTATTATCTTCCAGTCATTGAGGCTTCACCGACAGAGATGTCAACAGTAAACACAATTCTGAAGCGAAGTGTCCAAATTGCTGATCAGCTAGAACTGGACCATATAGTGTTAGTTTTTGACCAAGCTATATATGCCAAAGCTCAGCAAATCCGCTGGAAAGACAATGACTTTACTCAGCGTATAGTGATTAGACTAGGTGAATTTCACACATGCATGTCCTACCTGAGCATTCTAGGAAAAAGGTTTGGAGATGCAGGACTGCAAGACATACTCATTGAGTCCGAAGTTGTTGCCCCAGGATCCATCAGTGGAGTGATCAGTGGTCATCAATACAACCGCAGCATGAGGGCACACAAACTTCTGTATGAGAGTCTGCAACGCATCAGATTTCTCACCTTCGTAGACTCTTTGCCACCAGAGGAGAGAAATGAGTGTATGGATGTCATCAGTGAAATCAAATGTGCATTCCAGGACAGAACCATGGATGTTTTGTACTCATACTGGCTGGAAATGGTCAATTTGCCCCTCACACATCCTTCTTGCCACAGCAAACTCGGTGTTAAAGGCCAGTGGACTGTCCAACGTCAAAATGTCCATGGATTTGCCTCGATTGCTTGTGACCAGGCCATTGAGCAAACATGCAACAGCGATTCCAAGGCAAATGTGAGACTGGAAGATGTTCCTGTATGTCTGCAAGACTGTCTTGTACTGATTTTTGTCGGTGCCAAAATTGTGCAAATGTTTCCCAGGAAACAGAGGAAAGAGCTACATGGGATGATGGCTCTGATGATAGTGATAGGGATGATACTGATGAGTAAAGATGTGCTGTGCATCATTTTAAGCTGATTTTCAGCTGCAATGAATCTGTTGTAGAAATGTTCATTTTTTGCATTATTCATAATTAAGGGGGGGTGTGGTCGCATTTTGAGTCATTTCAGCCAACTTGGGCCAAAGTGTGCTGCTTCTTTGTTTCTGTTATTACACAGTGCCTACTGAAAATGTTGATGTATAATACATCAGTTTTGCTAAATTTACAATGTGTATGTTTAATTTTGCTTGGTGCCAATCCGTGAAGTTGAAGCGTATTTTGTACAAATTTGCCATATTTTATGGTCTACATTCACACTTGAGTATATAATGCACCAATATCTTTCTCAAATGTTAAGGTACATGTATAATGGTCAGTTTAAGAGATATTTTGTGTTGCTAAAATGAATATAAATAAAGTTATAAGCAAAACCAGCAGCATAAGATTTTCGTTTTTTTAAATTCACAATTATACACATTTATGGATCGTGACAAAAAACTGCAGGATATTTTGCGGAGAACTTTAAACATAAAGTCCAGCAGGGATGCTGTCTATGCAAAATGCATTTACAAAGTTCTCTCTCTCCGGGGGAACGAAAATCACTTTCTACGCCGGTGTGCCTAGGCGCCGGAGGCCTTAATCTTTAGTAATTTCGAGTCAAGTCCATTTGCAAATTACCATGCATAGAGAACAAAGGGTCGTAAACCCTCAAGCAAGGCCCACGCCTGCGGGAATGTGGTGGTTGCTGCATCGGCTCAGTGGGACTACCCCATCTTGGAAGCGGGACTCTCTCTACCGCTAAGGCCCCCGCGCCAGGGACCCCACCCAGGGGGGGTGGGGGGAAGGGCTGATAGAGGGGTGAGAAATGCGCCCACTTGGAAACCCTAACTCGCTGTACTCCCATGCGGCCTAGGTCCTTTCCAGTCCTCAAGGTACGCGACCAAACGGGGCCGGGCGCAGCAGCCTCCCAACTTCAGCAAGAGCGTGGGGCCTTAAGAGTGGCATCAGAAGCATTTTGGAGACAGACAACTTGCACGTATCAAACTTAGTGCTTATCCTTGAGATAGGAGGGAGCAAGTGCACTTGTGAGTACCAAGGGGTGTGTGAACGAAGAGCTGACGTTTCCCGCAGGTGTAGATCGGCGGAACCCAAGGGGCTGGCCAATCAAAAAATCAACAATTCCATCAGAAAATAACGACGGAGGGCGCGGCCTCGTCCTCTTACTGCGGTAAGCGGTGAAACCCGGCCCGAACGAAAACGTGGGGGGGGGTGGGTTGCGGGGGGGTGGGGGGTAGGGGAAACCACGTTAAGGGTGGAGGTCGTGAAAGAAACATTACGTGTATCAACTTGACGTGGTGCATGGTTTCGCAGCACGGGAGGCACGGAAGCATACGCAGCGAGGGGGGCTACAGCAGCGTTGGGAGAAGGGAACAGAAGGCACGGAGTGCCCGGGAACCAGACATTAACGGCGGAAACTGGCAAGACAGGTTGGACCCTGAAGAGGTGTCAGCTAAAGATCGACAGCGGAGCCTCAGGCTAAAAGATTCTAAGGATGAGCAACGCGGTATGATGAAGGAGGCATAGGGCCCATGAGCTGACGCGGGACACCACACATTGCGCGAATACAGAGCAGGGCGAATTGCAGCGAAGCGCGGAATGGCGTCGTCAGAAGAGAGAAGATTCCAGGGTCTGATCAGCAGTTAGACGGGGATAGCGAAACAAACAGATGGGGCAAAATGGAAGGGAATGCAGAAACAGCGCGGGGGGTGAGAATCGGGGAACGGCCGGGGGCTAGGAGTAACTCCTGGGGAGGTGGAAGAAATGGGCAAGGCGCCGAGAAAGTGGTGAGATCAGACGCCGGAGCAGGTGGAGACGGGTCCAATCGCCGGAGCAGTGAGCCAGACCGGGGGCAGTGTGTGTAGCAGGAGTCAAAGCGGAAGGACCTGAAAAGAGCAAGGACGGGGATGAGATGATCTGTACGCACACGGCAGTTATTTCTGCCACCCTGACCGCGGTCGGGGTTTTAGGGCGAGAATACCACCACACAAACAAATAAAAAAATACCATATGAACAAACCACAAGTGTAGTGGAGGTCGCTAAGTTATTTTATGCTTTGTACTTAAGAGACAGTGCAAGGTAGATCTCTTTCTGCCCCAGTGACATGGTCACATATCGGTAAGCCACGAAAATCAACGAAAAAACACACAAGGCAGCCAATGTAAATTCTTGGAGACTGTACAGCACCCGGAAAATCGAGGGTAATCTGCATATTCGCGGGGTGGGTGTACCCAACACAAAACACCGAAAAACCACAGACCCGGCAGTCTAAGGGTAAATTTCCCTTGGGGAGACTATACACAGATGGCTGTGGGAAGCCGTGGCATAGGGAGCGCGGCGCAGTTGGTGGGTGGGAAATTTGGGGGGGAACGGACAGGCGGGACAGATACGGTGGAGAGGGGGAAAGATGGAACCAGGGACAAGGTAACCGAGCGGGGAGGCGGCAGAAGGGCTAGGCAGAGGGATGGGGTTAGGGGGCAAGCAGGGAATGAGGCAAAAGCAAAAGTGCAAAAAAAACCGGGGGGGGGTGCAAGGCGGAGTCACACAACGCCAGGGCCGAAAGTGACCGACTAAGGCGGAAAGGCGGACAGCGGACACAGAACACGCCCAGAACTACACCCAAGGGGGGAACAAGTTATTATAAAAAAAGTTGATATTTGCAAGCGCGGCTGACGGGGGGGGGGGGGAACGCAACAGTGAGCCTATACGTCAGTAATATGGCATTATCTTTCTGTTTTCTTTCTACTTTTGCTTCCCGAGCTGCTCCAACGGTAAGATTTCAAAATAATTATACAAAAGCAATTTTTGTAAATTTTGTTTGATTTCTTAATTTTTTTGTACAGTTTGTTAGGTCTTATAATCTGCTTTTAGATGTATCTTCTCAAACAAATTCACGTCTTCAAATTTTAAATGTAACTTGCATGCTGAGTTGTTGATCAATAGCTAAATAGAACAACAATGTGCTTCCAGCAGCTAAATTATCATTGTAAGCCTGAAAAGCACATACAAACTTAAATGTAAATGAAACCAATACAAAAGGATTAGTACAGAAGTTTTTTCCCTTTGAAATTTCTCAACCAAAACTTTGACTAATTAAAAATAAATTTTATGAAACGTTAGTAAACTTCAACATGGTTATTTTTCACATTGTTGGCAAATTGCCTATTTAGCCTCAAAATTTCCTGGTTGCACAGAAACGTACTCGGTTCCTAATGTAACCTCGGTTCCCTGAGATACAACGAGTACTGTGTCTTGCTAGACGCATATGGGAAAAGCCTTTTTTCTCCTGAACTGAAACCTTTTCATTCACGCAGTGAAACTGCAAGGCCATTGGTGTTCATGCGTGTATTAAAAATGAAACCAAATGGTCGGGACAAACGTAGATGCACGAGACCTGGCACAAATGCCGCAGGCACAGAATGCGGCGGGCCATCTGGCTATATAAGCGTCGTGCGGCTAACATAGCCACAGTAGCAACTGAGAATCGTTAACCGCTAGCCCGCCCGAGATTAGGTTAGTAACTGAGTACGTTTCACTTCGATACTTACTCTTACGGCGTTTGCTAACCGACGATATGGGAAAACAGTCAATCATGAAGTGCTATGG
This sequence comes from Sinocyclocheilus anophthalmus, assembly GCA_018155175.1. Taxonomy (NCBI): domain Eukaryota; kingdom Metazoa; phylum Chordata; class Actinopteri; order Cypriniformes; family Cyprinidae; genus Sinocyclocheilus; species Sinocyclocheilus anophthalmus. The sequence goes on along the minus strand of JADLZN010003161.1, from coordinate 18,572 downwards.
TGAGGAACGACTGGTATATTATTATCTCCCATAGGGAAGTTAGGCCAATAACTCAAAGGCTATAACCGGCGAAAGCCCAAGTCATGCCCGGCTGTGTAATCGTTCCCGATGACCTGTACAACATGGCCGCCCAGTGGACGAGAGCCGAAAAGTAAATAAACCAAAGAGCCTGAGCTGTTACGGCAGGGCTAATGGAAAGCAACGGCCGTCTCCTATTCGCTGTAACGAATGATATGCAGAAGCAGAGCAGCTCAGCGACCGTGACCGAAGGTTGGTAAATTTTTTTGCTTTTTTTTTTTTTTTTTTTTTTTTTGCGGCTCAAAGGAGGGCCCTTCAAGGCCCTCAACACAGTGGGCAGATCCCATGAAGGGATAGTGAGGGGGCGAGGCGGATTCAGCCTCCTGGAGCCCCTCAAGAAGCGGACAACCGTGCTGTTCCTGCCCACCAATTGGCCCGCAATAGGGGCATGAGAGGCCACTATAGCCGCCACATAGACTTTAAGCATGGATGGGGAGTGTCCCTTATCCAGCAGCTCTTGCAGGAATGACAAAACCACTGATAGGTTCAAGTATGAGGGTCTTTGCTGCAGTTTAGACACCAAGCGGAGAAAAAAGATCACTTTAAGGCATAGAGGCGTCTCGTAGACGAGGCTCTAGCCTCTGAAATAGTGTTTAAAACTCGCTCTGGGAGTCTTGTAGGCTCCCGTCGAGAGGCCAAAGGTGCAGGGCCCACAGCGCGGGCCGAGGGTGCCATATTTTCCCGTCCGCTTGAGAGAGGAGATCCCGTCTCAATGGAATGGGCCAGGGAGCTGCTACCAGCAGCTGGGTCAGCTCTGATAACCAAAGTTGGTTCCTCCAGAGAGGGGCCACCAACAGAACCCTGTGTTTCCACTCCTTGATTCGCCTGATTACCTGTGGGATAAGGGCGATCAGGGGAAAAGCATAAAGAAGGAGGTTGGCCAAGCGGGGGCTCAACACATCCTGGACTTCAAATAATGAAAATGGGCAGTGAGACGTGTCTTATGAGGCGAAGAGGTCTACCTTGGCCTCACCGAAGATCTCCCAGATTATCTGAACTGTCTGCGAATGCGAATACCTCTCTGGAGGGAAATACCGTGAAACATGTCTGCTCTCGATTTCAAATTGCCTGGATATGCGTGCCCTAAGCGAGCGCAGGTTCAGGTTAGACCATTCCGAAGGCGCTCTACTAGAAGGAAGAGACGCTTTTGAGGAGAGCATCCTTGCAATTTATGTAAGACCCCCACCGAGCATGTTGTCTGATTGGATTACGCACATGGTGTGTCCCCTTAGGATGGCAAGAAGAATGACAGGCTCGACACACTGCTAGCATTTCCAAGCAGTTGATGTGACCTTTTTCCGCTTTCGACCAATGGCCGAAAGTTGTGTTCCCTACACAGCCCCCCCAATCTCGTTGGAGGCATCTGTCATGCAACTTTTCTCCTGCAAACCAGTGCCATGGCCATGCCCCCCCCCCATGTCCATCCAGCAAGAGTCTTCCCAGGGGCCCGGCGGGTAACACAGGCCTGACTCACCATGGATATGTAGGGTTGTGGACACGCATGTGATGGAACCCGCGGTTTCAGCCAGCGCTGAAGGGGACACATACGAAGCAGGCCCAACTGTAGTGCTGGTGACGCTGTGGCCATGAGGCCCAGCATCCTCTGAAACATTTTGAGAGAGCGAGTGGCACCGATCTTGAAGGAGGCCGCGAGTTTCCGTATGGCCAGAGCCCATTCCGGCGCGACTACAGCTCTCATTTGAGCTGAGTCAAAAACTGTTCCCAGGAATGATGTTCACTGGCTGGGGAACAACGTGCTCTTGGAAAAATTGACCCTGAGCCCCAGGCATTCCAAGTGGCTGAGGAGGAGGGCTCTGTGAGATATTAATTCTGCCTCCGACTGGGCCAGCACGAGCCAGTCGTTGAGGTAGTTGAGATGTAGATTAAAATCTGTCTCAGAGGGGAAAGAGCGCGTCCATGCATTCGTTGTAAAAGGCCGGGGGCCAGAGACAACCTGAGGGAAGGACCGTGTACTGATAAGCCACTCCCTCGCGGTGAATCCAAAGAATCATCTGTGACGGGGGTCGACTGGATGTGAAAGTACGCACCTTTCATGTCCAGAGAAAAGAGCCAGTCCCCTGAGCGAATCTGCACAAGGATCTGCTTCAGTGTAGTCATCGTGAACGACCTTTTCATGAGGGTGTGATTCAGGTGTGTGAGATCGGGAAAGGGCTGGGCCACGACCGAGGGACGAGAAATTAATGGCGGTAGAAGCCCGACTCACTCTGAGCTGGAAGAACCGTTTCTACAGCTACCTTTGCCAGCAGATTCATTACCTCTGAGCGCAGGACATGAGCGTCCCTGCTTTGCACTAAGGTGGGGACCACGCCGCTGAAGCGTGGGGGTCTTCGAGTGAATTGGTGTGAATAACCTCGTTTTATAATCCCCATAACCTATTTTGACACTCCGGGGATGGCCTGCCAGGCCTCGACCCGCTTGGCCCGATTAGCTCAAGTGACTGGCAGCACGGGGACAGGGAATGGAGAGATTATATAAGCATGCTCATCTCTAACATTATTATAATTATTGAATGAAAAACTTTCATTTCAAACACTGTTAAAAATTTTCAGTTTTGTTTTTGTTGTTACAATTACAATTTCCTGTTATTGTATTACAGGCTCTCATTCTTTGTGGTTGCTTGGAACGTTCATTAAAGGACAAACGCCATTTCCTGAATTTAGCTATGTAGTAATGCTGGATGATGTCAGAATGTTGTATTATAATGGTGAGACGAAAACTCTCCATCCAAGAGGAAATACAACAGCTGAAGACGATGTGTTTGATTCAAATGTTCTCCTCACAATAAGTAACTTCATAAAAAATTCCTTTATAAACAAATTGGCTGTAGCAACAAATAACTTAAATAAAACTGACGGTAAGCATTATACAAGACTGTAGGCTGTAATAAAAATATTATATACTATAAATTATTATTATTAATATTTTGAGATGATGAAATATCAAACAAAGATTTGTGCATGTAGTGGTGTAAACACTATCTTAAAACTTTATTTCTCTATTAAAGGTGTTCTTGCCCTTCAGAGGCTGGTTGTGTGTGAGCTGAGGGACGATGGTGAACCGGGACAAATGATCACACGGGATGCTTTCAGAGGATCCACCACTGATGAGCTGCAATATGTTGACAAGAATTTTACATATCAGGGTACTTTAAATGTCTCTGCCCCAGTGCTGAAATTTCATCTTGAATTCAGCATGAGGCGTCATGAAATTTTATACCAACCATTTTGCATCAAAACACTTAAGAGTTACCTTAAAAAAAGGAGGACTCAAATCGAAAGAAAAGGTACAATGACTGACTCCTAGCCAAACTAGTCAAGAACAAGTGTTCTCATTTATATTTAGCATTTTTCAGGCCAATCTATAGAAATAATAATATCTTTACCTTTACCTATACCTTTTTTCCACAGTGAAACCCAAAGTAAGGCTCCTCCAGAAAGAACTGTCTTCTGGGTTTCATGTGAGTTGTTTGGCAACAGGATTTTACCCTCGTCACATCAACCTGACCCTGTTCAGAGATGGGCAGCCTGTAGCTGATCATGAGATCACTGGAGGAGATCTGCTACCCAATGGTGACGGGACATACCAAATGAGGAAGCACATGGAGATCAGTGCTGCAGACAAACACAAATACACCTGCTCTGTCACACACCTCAGTCTGGACAACAAACTGGATATTTATTTAGGTAATGAGCTCTTGCAAAAAAACAAAACCAAAAAAAAACAAAAAAACTAAATTATTGAAGTCAGACTTCAGTCTGTGATTAGGTTAGAGTTTGAATCACGGGAAACCATTTAAATCAATAATTCCTTCAGTTCTGACGGTTTTGGCTCTGATGTTGGCATTTGGAGCTGCAGCTGCTATAACTGCATGGAAAAGACGACGTGCAGGTATGACAAGAACTGAAAAAGGTCTAAAGATCCTAGAAAAAGAAAGATTTATGAAGAAGTTACATTTAGAAAACAATCAAATCCAAAACAATAATTAATTTTGTCTTTTGTTATTTAGATTCAATTAAAACGGGTTATTCTACTGCTTTTACTAAGTACTTCTAGTTATTCTAAGCTATTTGTTAATTTACAGCAGAAATAAAATATTTGCACACTGTACACTCATTAAACAATAAATTTCATTTTCAGCATATGAAGAAAGCGTGGACACAAATTCAGAATTGCTAGAATGCCAGGACACAAAGTGACAATCTGTAAATATATTTTACCTACACAATTTCCACTATAATTTACTGGTTGAGGCTTTAAAGATAACAATTCTATTTCTGCAAGTGTCAGTCACTGTCACACAATCAATTGATTGTCACACTGTCATTCCTTTCTATTCTATTCTTTCTATTCCTAGTGGAGGAGAAGATTTAGAGAATGTAGATACAGTGATAGATCATGCTAAATGTCATAAATTTTTATTTAATATAACATTAATTTCCCCTAAGAAAGTTTATGCGGGTATTGCTTAGTAGTAAGTTTATTTTTTGTTGTAGTAAAAAAAAAAAAAAATCAATCAATCAATGTCTTTGTCAGACCGCCAACAAGGCTTCATGCTGTGATCCCATTGTGTTTTCCAGCCAATAGCTCCCAGCCATAGTCATCTGCAGGGATCTATTTACAAAACAAAAAAACATTTGGCAAAGATCTATTACTCAATACCAGCAAGACTTACAGTTGTTCTGAGGTTTGTTCTGTTTAGCAACAGACCTCAAGAGTGTCATCTTTCAAAAGAGACCGAAACCATGCATATACTCCAAATGGTTCAAGAACAGCATACAATTTACTTTGGGTATGCCTTTTTTATGCATTTTAGGCAAATTTTACAGGAATGATAAGGGGATAGAAAAACCCAGATTAAAATGAATCCAGAAAGAATCCAGATTCTGGAGGGCCTTGAATGAGTTGTTTTGAGCAAAACTTAACTTCCCTAACAAAAAGTATGCACTACTTTTTTGATATTTTACATATTAAACAACTCCCACAATATGTTTGCTTTTTAAGGCTTAAAAGTTTATAATTCATTGTAGGTCAGCTGGTAGTGGGCCACTGTTAGTCATGGTGGAAGGTTTCAGAGAAATGTGAAAGGGGAAGTCAAAGTCAAAGTCTGTTTGTGGTGCAAAGTTTGTCTATCAGAAGCATTCATTTTTTTAATGACTAGCTAATTATTAAAAAGCTTTGAAGCTTAGTAAACACTCACTAATTCATGCCGTATAAGGGTGAAATTAGACTTTTTCATAATTGATCATTTGCAGTAAGTGCTGACTGAAAGCGTACAGTATGTTTGTCAGCAATGAGCAAATTTCTTCAGATTTTTCTGCTTTTACTTCCAATAGCTGCTCCAAATGCAAGATTTCAAAAGACTTTCAAAAATCATGTTGCAAACTTTAATTAAATTTTTTTGTACTTAGAATTAGCACTGCAAATATCTCCTCAAACCAAGATTTACTCCTTCACCATACCTAGTAATACTACAGCATTAGCAATGACAGGAGCTAAAAGAAAAATGAAATGGAAGATCACAGATTAACTACTGTATAAAAAGGAGTGGTTAATAGCTAAACAGAACAATTTGCTTCCAGTACGATCTATTATTTAAAGCCTGAAAAGCATATGAAAACCAAACAATTATTTTATGTGAACTTATGTAAGTAGTTTAAGTTTTTTTTTTTTAAAGCATGTGACGAGTCTTTAACATTTTTCTTCAGCTCTGCTTGCTTAATGTATGTACAGTGGCATGCGAAAGTTTGGGAACCCCTTGCAGAATCTGTGAAAATGTGAATAATTTGAACAAAATAAGAGAGATCATACAAAATGCATGTTATTTTTTATTTAGTACTGTCCTGAGTAAGATATTTTACATAAAAAATGTTTACATTTAGTCCACAAGAAAAAAAATAGCTGAAATTGTTAATTAAAAAAGGTTCAAACATTCACTGTTGCTCCAGAAATTAGTTTGTGTAATTATTTTCACAAGCTTTCTCACACCCATTATTAGTCCTTGCATTACAGCATAATATGACTCATTAATTAGCATTAAGAATAAGAACAATATTGATTTGCCTGAATATTTCCTTACCATTATTACCATTATTGGTAAAGTAACTTAAGATTTATTTTTGCAATAAAGTGGAGAAAATAATAATAATATTTATCAATGTAATGAAATTGCTTAGATTCGATAATAGCAGTATTTTCTAATCAATATTAAAATTCAAATTTCAGTTTTCAGCAACTGAAGACAAAGTGGATAAAACAATTAGATTTATGGGTAAATTCTATAGCTATTATTGTTGTGTATAATACTAGAAAGTACCAATGATAATAATATTTATCAATAAAATATAATTGCTTAGCTTCCATAATAGCAGTGGCACATGTATATTCATTTAATGGTCATTATATTTCCATATGTAGTTCATGTGTACTTATAGCCTTGTTAAGGTCAAATGGCAGATTCTTTTTCATTACATGGATTGTCATCAACAAGCTCAGATGAGTCAGATTTAGTGATGGTGTTATGTATCAGAAATGTATGTCTTGATGCAAAGTTTTACTATGCTATTTGACATCTCTTTGTTTGCATCAAAAACAAAAACTCTGATGTTTTATGCAATCTGAATAAAACTTGCAAGACTTGCTTCATACTTTATCTGACTACTGTACACTCGATGTTGCTTTAGATAACAACTTTTTCATGATCTGTGGTTTTCACTAGCTTGAGAACAAGGTGAACAATTTATTTGTTTTTGTGTATGTGTTTTCAGTTCCAACATCTTTTAAAAGAGATGTAGTAAACTGTGCATTATTTTTATAATTGTATACACGATCAATTGTTATTAGATTAGTATTAGTGTCTGTTTACCAACTGTGGAATTCTTAATGGCGCAATGCTAAAACAAAAATCTACCAAACACATACCAGTTTGATACGACACTGTACAACAGTTATTTTTAGATCAAAAACAAACAATGCTAAAGAATAATAAATCATTTAATCTACTTTAATTATTTAGGCAACCGCATGAAGAATGAATAATGATGTGTTTATACCTTGATAATGTATATTTCGCTATTATCTATCTAGATATACAGTGGTACGGAAAGTATTCAGACCCCCTTAAAGTTTTCACTCTTTGTTATATTGCAGCCAATTGCTAAAATCATTTAAGTTAATTTTCCTCATTAATGTACACACAGCACCCCATATTGACAGAAAAAAACACAGAATTGTTGACATTTATTAAAAAAGAAAAACTGAAATAAATATCACATGGTCCTAAGTATTCAAACCCTTTGCTGTGACACTCATATATTAAACTCAGGTGCTGTCCATTTCTTCTGATCATCCTTGAGATGGTTCTACACGTTCATTTGAGTCCAGCTGTGTTTGATTATACTGATTTGACTTGATTAGTAAAGCCACACACCTGTCTATATAAGATTTTACAGCTCACAGTGCATGTCAGAGCATATGAGAATCATGAGGTCAAATGAACTGCCCGAAGAGCTCAGAGACAGAATTGTGGCAAGGGACAGATCTGACCAAGGTTACAAAACAATTTCTGCTGAACTTAAGGTTCCTAAGAACACAGTGGCCACCATAATCCTTAAATGGAAGACGTTTGGGAAGACCAGAACCTTTCCTAGAGCTGGCCATCCGGCCAAACTGAGCTATCGGGGGAAGAAGAGCCTGGTGAGAGAGGTAAAGAAGAACCCAAAGATCGCTTTGGCTGAGCTCCAGAGATGCAGTCGGGGAGATGGGAGAAAGTTGTAGAAAGTCAACATCACTGCAGCCCTCCACCAGTCGGAGCTTTATGGCAGAGTGGCCCGACAAAGAAGCCTCTCCTCAGTGCAAGAGACATGAAAGCCCGCATGGAGTTTGCTTAAAAAACACCTGAAGGACTCCACGGATGGTCGAGAATAAGAGTCATGGTGTCTGAGGAGGACCAAGATTTAGAACTTTTTAATTTAATCTAAGCTGGTTCTGTGTGGCAGAAACCAGGCAATGTCATCACTGTCAATACAGTACCAACAGTGAAGCTGGTGGTGGCAGCATCTGCTGTGGGGGTGTTTTTCAGCTGAAGGGACAGGACGACTGGTTGCAATCAAAGGAAAGATGAATGCGGCCAAGTACAGAAATCCTGGACGAAAACCTTCTCCAGAGTGCTCAGGAACTCAGACTGGGCCGAAGGATTACCTTCCAACAAGACAATAACCCTAAGCACACACCTAAAATAACGAAGGAGTTGCTTCACAAAAACTCTGTGACTGTTCTTGAATGGCCAAACCAGAGCCCTGACTTAAACCCAATTGAGCAATCTATGGCGGAAGAGACCTTAAAAATGGCTGTCCCACCAAATTACACCCATCAACCTGGACAGAACGGAGAGGATCTGCAAGGAGAAACTGGCAGAGGATCCCCAAAAAAAAAAAAAACACAATTTCCCCCAGGGGGGGTTGTGTGCGGGGAAAAATTTTTGCATCTTTCCCAAAAAGACTCATGCCTGTATTAGATCAAAAAGGAGCTTCTACTAAATACTGAGCAAAGGGTTTGAATACTTAGGACCATGTATATTTCAGTTTTTCTTTTTTAATAAAAACAAAAATGTCAACAATTCTGTGTTTTCTGTCAATATGGGGTGCTGTGTGTACATAATGAGGAAAAAAAATTAACTTAAAAAATTTTAGCAAATGGCTGCAATATAAAAAAAAATGAGTGAAAAATTTAAGGGGGTCTGAAAACTTTCCGTACACACTGTATATATATATATATATATATTTATATATATATATTATATATATAAACTTATATATTAATTTCACTTTACTTACACTACTTTATAGACTGATATTGACACTGAGACAGCATTTGAGTTTTGTTAGTCAGACAAATGACAGCTCATAAGGGAAAAGTGAAGCAAAAAATTATGATATTATCAATGGATGAGCTAATACTGGTTGCAGTATCTTTATGCTACATACACTAATTGTTTCATTTCAAATTCAGCTCTTTTGTGCTGAATAAAGAAAAGGTATTGTTCAGAAACCTTTAAATTGAATGATATGAACATCAACATCTATGAGGATGAAAAAAGCAGAGAAAATGCAACAAAAAAGTAGTAATATTTTAAAGTATTTATTAAAAAATGACAATAAATATACAATATATACAAACTTTTTCAATAAAAAATTAATTTATTTGATAAATAAATACAAATAATCAAATTCACAATGCAACAAACAAAAAAAGTATTAGTTTATAGATGAATAATCTAATTTTGGCATTTCCTCTACACCAGTGTGACAGTAACATTATAATATAATTATTAATGTTATTATGTTAATGTGTATAATTATAATAATTGATTATTGTGGGTGTGTGTGTGTGTGTACAACACATGCAGAATACATATAGGACTATTCATAATGTCTCAGAAATATTCATGTTATCATTACATTTATAGCTGTTATAGCTAAACTATAACATATGTCAAATTATAGTTAATTCATAAGACATACATTTTTTGTGAGAATGTACTGTATCTGTGCTAGGGAATTAATTTGTAGTTTAATAAAATTTTCAATTCTGATAAAGTGAGATCAGACAATGAGCATGTTTATATTGTAAAATACTTTAGCATTTGAATACAGCTTGGCATTTTTATCATTAATTCAAATCTTATAGTAGCCTAAGATCACATTACTGTATTTGATATACTGTACTCACCGGCATTATATTTCTGCCAGCTAGCTGTCATTGTTTTGGAAATATCACACAAAAACAATACAAATACCACAGATTGTATTTTATGTAGTAAGTTCTTGGTATATAGAAAGTGCTATGGTAATCCTGTCATATTTAGCTTTACATTTACATTTAGTCATTTAGCAGAAACTTTTATCCAAAGCAACTTAAAAATAAGGACAATAGAAGCAATCAAAACAACAAAAGAGCAACAATATATAAGTGCAAATCACAAGTCTCAGTTAGCCTAACTTAGTACACGTAGCAAGGTGTGTGTATGTATATATATAAATATATATATATTATATATATATATATGATATATATATATACCATATATGTATATAATATACATATAATTATAATATATATACTAATTATCTATATAGATATATATACCATCATATATATACATATCTATCTATATATATTACACAAACTATAGAAAACCACAAAGAAAACAAGTAAAAATAGAAAAAAGGTATAATTTATAATGTAATTATAATAGAGAGTGTTAGAGTTAGAGGGTCAAGTAAAGGTGGAACAGATGTGTTTTTAGTTTTTTCTTGAAGATGGTTAAGGACTCAGATGCTCGGATTGAGTTGGGCAGGTCATACCACCAGGAGGCAACATTTAATTTAAAAGTCAGTGAAAGTGATATTGTGCCTCTTTGAGATGGCACAATAATACGCTGTTCACTTGCAGAATGCAAGCTTCTAGAGGGCACATACTGTATATGTCTGAAGTAGTGAATTTAGGTAAATTGGTGCAGAGCCAGTGGGGGTTTTGTAGGCAAACATTAATGCCTTGAATTAAATGCGAGCAGCTACTGGTAGCCAGTACAAATTGATGAACAGAGGTGTGACATCGTTCTTTTCGGCTCATTAAAGATTATTCTTGTAGCGGCATTTTGGATTAATTGTATAGGTTTGATAGAAGTGGCTGGAAGACTTGACAAGAGAGCATTGCAATAGTCCAGCCTGGACGGGGCAAGAGCTTGAACAAGGAGTTGTGTATCATGTTCCGATAGAAAGGGCCTGATCTTCCTATTGTTGTATAAAGCAAATCTGCAGGACCTAGTGATGCCATGTAGACAGAGAAGAGAAGTGGTGCAAGAACTGAGCCCTGAGGCACCCCAATAGCTAGACGCAATGACTTGGACACCTCACCTCTCCAAGATACCTTGAAGGAACTATCTGAGAGGTAAGACTCAAACCACTGGCGTGTGGTTCCTGTCATTTTACAATAGGGTTGAGAGGAGAATCTGGTGGTTCACCATATCAAAAGCAGCAGACAGATCCAGAAAAATAAGTATAGAAGATTTGGAGGCTGCTCTTGCCAGCCTTAGGGCTTCAACAAATAAAACAAGGCAGTCTCGGTCGAATGTCCACTTCTGAAGCCAGATTGGTTGCTGTCCAGGAGGTTGTTCTGTGTGAGAAAGGCTGAGACTTGGTTGAACACAACTCGTTCAAGTGTTTTTGCAATGAAAGGTAGAAGGGAAACCGGTCTATAGTTCTCTAAAAGAGTTGGGTTAAGAGTGGGTTTCTTAAGAAGTGGGGTTATACAAGCCTGTTTAAATGTTGAGGGAAAAACAAGTGTGAAGGGATGTGTTAACGATGTGAGTGAGTGCAGGTACAACGGCACGAGAAATGGCTTGAAGGAGATGAGATGGAATAGGATCAAGCGGACAAGTAGTAGGATGATTGGAAAGGATGAGTTTAGAGACTTCTGCCTCAGAGAGTGGAGAGAAGGATGAAAACGAGTGTATGTTTGCTGGTAAGATGTGTTTGACAGTTTGTGGTGTGGCAAATTTTGCACTGAGGTTTGTAATTTTATTAATGAAGAATGTGGCAAAGTCGTCAGCTGTTAGAGTTGATGAAGGAGGGGGAGGAGGAGGACAAAGGAGGGAGGAAAATGTTTTAAAGAGCATGCAGGAGTTAGGCGGTAGAGGAACGACTGTATATTATAATCTCCATAAGCAAGTAATGCCCATAGGGAAGTTAAGCAATAACTCCAAGGCTGTAATGGGCTGAACTCCCCTAGGTCACGCCCCGGCCTGTGTAATCGTTCCAGAGTACTCGTACAACTTCGGCGCCCCAGTGGCCGAGAGCCGACAAGTAAACTAAACCAAAGTGCTTGAGCGTGTTATGGTCAAGGACTCTCTGCCAGACATGTTTGCATAATGCAGTGAGTGTCTCTTCAAGCAGAAAGGACCCTGGCCTGTAAAGCCGGGATTTCCAGGTTATAAAACCTAGTGAATGTGGACGCCGAGGCCCAGCCGGCCGCCTCACAAATCTCCGCAATGGACACACCGCTAGACCACGTCCAAGACGAGGCGATGCCTCTGGTGGAATGGGCCTGTACACTCTTAAGAAAAATGGTTCTAAACAGTACCAGAAAAGGGTTCTTCAGCTTGTAACAATAGCAGAACCCTTTTTGGTGCTAAATAGAACCCTTTTTATAGGGTTCCATAAAGAACCATGCTTTGAAAGTGCTATATAGAACCTTAAAGGTGCTATAAATAACCTTTTTAAAGACAGTTTATTTTCATTAATATTAGTATATTAGTATATTTATGTGGCCCGGGATATGAATTTGTGACACCGGACACAGAATGAAAAATTTAAATGGGCCTTTTATTCCAGACTGCACTTGGAACAGCGCAGCATTAAGTATGCAAATTTTGGGGGATCGGGACAGAAAGATTACAACTTAAATACGGCCATTGAGAACAATAAAGTTTGATCTCACAACAAAATGAGTGTGCCTCTTTTTCCCCACATTCACAATAACCAGCTAACATAGACAACGGTAGTAGCCTTTCATGCTGGAAAACAAATAGACACATAAGTGTAACAGCCATCAACAAATCAAAGTTGTCAAACCAAATAAGGCTACTCAAATTACACAAAAAGTACATGAAAAGGAAATTAGAAGTTGCATTTTTGGGTATCCTTAATACATTACAAACACTATTGCACAATTTAACACTCAGTCAACCTTACATTAGTAAATGAATACTCATAGGACTTCCAAAATGAATTTGATTATTCAAACTTACAGCTCATCACCACTCTAGCACATGTACATGTTAACACGGCCAATGCAGACTCGATTTCCCTTTGAATGCTTTACACTCGCACCGGAAATACAAAGGGTCTATGGAGCACTTTTCTCCCCTCTAAACAAAATAAAGCTCATTCTCATAACTGTTTCAATAACACTGGTTTGCATTAAATTATGCATAAATTAAGTTTCTTTTAACAGTACACTGATACAAATTATATCATCAACACTTACGCTTTGGTGAGAAACGGTTAGCTTCCCCACACGGACATGTTCGTCAGCAATGCTCGATAACATTCACCCCACACTGATAACTCGCGCTGCTCATCCGCAGCTCTCGCGGCACTTCACAACACTCCTGCAGCCGTGTTTCTTAAAGGGCCAGCATAACATTATGGAAACCAATGAGAAAGATCATGAAACACGCTCTATGTGCAGTACATTCAAACCAGAGTGTAAAAAACAGTCTTATGTGTGACACAACAACTTTTCAACCTGGTTACACTCTCCCCTGCTGAATGTCAACGTCCTCGGTGACTATCAACACTAATCATCTTGCCCACCTTGAAGCTGCCCTGTGGTATAAAGGACCATTCCAGCTAGCACCTGGGAGAGCACATCAGGAATGAAAGACACTGCATTGCATGCAGATTTGGGCAATCGGTATGGGTTATTGTGTACTCCTACCGTTGTCCTCTGCGTTTTACGCACAGTGCGACAATTCTCTTTTTGCCCAACACTTCCTTTTCTTATGTTCCTAGGAGTAGGCACAGGTCTCGTCGCTGGATCCTCAACAGGTAAGTGAACACCTTCCGCTTCTTCCTCAACAGATGTTGAAGTTACTTCTAGGGTATCATCAGTTGTCTCCTGATTCTCAGACCTTGCAGAGTCAACCCTCCTGGTGGAATGCTCCACCTGATGATTCAAACAGTCTCTGGGCTCAGGAACTGGCTGTTCTGCACACTCAGGTATTGAAGCTGCTGTTGCTTTCTCCCTAGGAGACAGTACTTCCTCCACTAGAACACACTCTGCCTCCAGTGATGGCATCTCTGGCTCTGAACCTGAGGTCATTACATCTCGGACAGGTGGTTTTCTACACCTTGGCATTGGCACTGGGGATGGATTAGTGCAAAGCCTGAGTTTGGATCTGTGCACTCTCTTTGCTGAACCCCCTTCAACAGGCTCCACAGTGTACGTAGTCCCTTGAACCTCTAACACTCTGTACACAGTGGGAAACCAGGCATCCTGAATCTTGTTTCGTCCAGGTGGGCGGTGTCGCAGGTACACGTTGCCCCACCTCTACAGCTGGGCAATATACCTTCTCCTCATGCTGCCTTGCTCTTTCCGCAGCTTTCCGCTCAGCATATTCCTTTGCTCGAACATGGGCATCTCGGAGACGTTCTTGGTGCACTTTTAACCAGTCAGGCTTATCTCCTGTAACCGGCTCCTGGCCCAACAGAGCATCAACTGGCAGATGTGGCTGGACCCCAAACAACAGATAGTACGGTGAGTACCCTGTGGATGAGTGTGGCGTTACGTTATATGCATAAACAAGCTCAGATAAATGATCTGGCCATCTGCGCTTCTTTTCAGGCGGAAGGGACTTCAAGAGGTCATGAAGGGTTCTATTGAACCTTTCACATTGTGGATTACCCTGGGGGTGATGCAAGGTTGTGCAAGTTTTCTTGACCCCATACAACTTGCAGAGCTCCGCAATCACAGCGCTTTCAAAGTTCCTGCCCTGATCAGAGTGTAGTCGTTGGGGAACTCCATACTTCAGGAACCATTCTCTGAGGAGGATCTTGGCGGTGGTCTCGGCCTTCTGGTCACGAGTGGGAAATGCTGGACTGAACTTTGTGAACACATCAGTCACTACTAGAACATTTTCCCGGCCATCTGTGGCTGGTTCAAGGGTTGTAAAGTCGACTGCTACAACCTCCAGTGGCCGGGAGGCCAAGAATAAAGCCCAAGGTGCCTTAATCTTGGGTTGCGGCATCTTTGCTAAGACACAGCGTTGACATTGCTTCACCCACCGTTCCACATCCTCATACATTCCTCCCCAGAAACATCTCTGCCTCAACAGGCCTAAGGTTCTCTCGATCCCCTGATGACCCATCTGATCATGGACATTTTTCAGGACTTGATCTGTCAGGCAGGTGGGTGGGTAACAGCAGCTGGTGACATTCACTAGTATGGACATCTTCGATTACACGGTATAAGATACCATCTTTTTCTCTGATCTTTGGACACTGTTTCAACAGGGAACACGCAGATCTGGGCAAACCTAACCTCTCTGGCTTGGTAGGTTTCTTTTGTCGACTCCAGAACTTCTTGAACACACTGAGCATTGGATCAGACTCCTGAAACTGACGAAGTTCTGCCTTTGAATACCCTGGCAAAGTGGGAGTATTCTCACCAACAACATCATCTTCTCGAGCCAAGGACGCCTGCAGCTGTCTGACTTTGCTGCACTCTACACCAGCTGCTAACAGATCTAGCCCCAGAGCGGTTCCTGTCCTGAGCGAGTTACAGATCGCCACGCAGCCATCATACTCTGCGTCTTCGCTCTCAGAGTCTGGTTCACTGGATCCTGGTATCCTGGAAAGGGCATCAGCTGCAGTGTTGCATCGTCCAGGACGTTATTTGACTTCAAAATCAAAAACAGCAAGCTGGGCAACCCAACGCTGTTCAATGGCTCCTAATTTAGCAGTCGTGAGGTGACAGAGGGGATTGTTGTCTGTAATGATGGTGAATTTGGACCCCAGCAGATAACTTCGGAACTTGTCAGTGACTGCCCACTTAAGCGCTAACAGTTCCAGGTTCATGCTGCTGTAATTTTGATCATTTTTCTCAGCCCCTCTCAACCGCCTACTGGCATATGCGATCACAGTCTTCTTACCCTTTTGATGCTGGTACAAGACTGCTCCCAACCCCAGGTTGCTCGCATCAGTTTCAATCACAAAGGTAAGTGTGAAATCAGCATACCCCAGTGTTGGGGCACTGGTAAGTTTGTCTTTGAGACGTTCAAATGCTGTCTGACACTGGGAAGACCAAGAGCTCTTAAACACCTGAGCTGCCTTGACGGCACTTGTCTCTCTGAGGCACACATTCACTACATCATGCAACGGCCCGGCTATCTGGGAGAACCCTTTGATGAATCTTCTGTAATAACTACAGAACCCCAAGAATGATCTGAGTTCCTTGAGAGTGCTAGGGACTGGCCATTCCCGAACTGCACTTATCTTCTCAGGGTCTGTACTCACACCTTGAGCTGAAACTTGATGTCCAAGGAATCTCACTTCTGTCTGCAAGAAATGACACTTTTCTATTTTCACCTTCAGCCCAGTTTCTTTCAACCTCTTAAACACTGTTTCAAGGCGCACCAGATGTTCATGAAAGGTGGACGAGTACACCAACAAGTCATCTAAGTAGATGAGTACAATTTGGAAAACTAAGTCACTCATGATGGCCTGCATGAGCCGCTGGAACGATGCGGGTGTATTGCATAGCCCGAAGGACATCCGCTGGTATTCATAAAGGCCAAACGGTGTAGTGAAGGGTGTTTTAGGTCTGTCCTTCTCATGGATCGCAACTTGATGGTAACCGCTAGCAAGATCCACTGTCGAGAATACTTGCGCTCCACCCAACACATCCAAGCTCTCATCGATGTGCGGCAATGGAAAAGCATCACGTTTAGTCTTGGAGTTTAGTCTCCTATAATCCACACACAGCCTCAGACTTCCATCAGCCTTGCGCACCAGAACAATGGGTGATGCAAAGGAACTTGAGCTTTCCTGTATGACCCCCTTCCGAAGTAAACCCGAGATATGCTCTTTGACCTCCTCAAACTGAGTCGGTGGTATCCTGCGATATGGCTGAGAAATGGGAGTATCATCTGTCAAGTGGATCTCATGCTTTACACAATCTGTGTATCCCAGGTCTTCATCACGAACTGCGAACACATCGGCATGCTTCATTAATAGTACACCAAGCTCTGCTTGCTGTTCCGGAGTACCTCCTATATGCAGCCTACTTAACAGATTACTTAGATCAGAATCAGACATCGGTTTGTCTCTCTGGTCGATTCTCACCTCCTCATGGTCAGCAGAGATGCGCTGGAATCTCACCTCACAAGCGTCACTTTCAGCACACTGACAGTGGGTAAGTATCCCAAGCCGAACTTTAGGAGGCAGCCAAACATCTTCCTGGGAGAAGTTGACCACTAGAACTGGAAACAATCGACTTTGGGGGCGACACTAAGGTGGGCATGGGAATCAATCCGCCTGGTAATGGTGCACTCCCGGGTTCCAGCAGCAGCCACTCACTGGTGTCAGTGGCCTTCTTGTTTACTCTGGCATAGACTGTGGCTAGAGAGGACGCTGGTATATGGGTTTTGCCCTTACCACTAACTCTGGCTGACAACATTGTTTTTACCAGCTCAACTTCCTGTACACGATTGAAGGCTTCCCTCCACACAGAGTCCATGTCAAACTCAGTCAGTGCAAACTCTCTGCATCTCTGGGTGATATTCATGCCTATGATACCAGGGGGCGCTGGATCTGGCTCAGCAGTGTCTCTGTCTCGGACGATCAAAAACCCACACTCAGGTATAGTTAGCCCCATCACCTGGATGTCCAATTCAACATAGCCCAAGTATGGCAGTGGTAGCTTGTTTGCGGCAGTAATTCTTAGCCACTTAGAGGTGCAGTGAAGGTCCTTGTCTTCTCCATGGAGGTTTTCTCTGAAGAAACTTTCAGTTAGGGTACTCACATTACTTCCCATGTCTAGCAGACATCTAACTGAAACACCCTCAATGTGAATATCAACTTCAGGGCACTTGCCAACTGCACGCTCCAGGAAACGTTCTTTTGTTAATGTACTACATCTTGAGCCTTCTGGTTTTCCTCGCATTGCTCGGCTCACAGCAATGGAGGGGCCCCGTTTCCCTGCTCCACAGAACCTGTGGAGGCAGCAGACTGGCTTTTGGAACTACGTGGTACAGGACACTGTCTAGCTACATGTCCCACCCCTTCACACCTTAAACAGATGGGTTGGCCATCATCTGTATACTTGGGCTTGACTTTGGGCTTTCCACTCTGGCTACCACTGGAATGGGCCTTTTGTACAGTGAGTTCACGAACGGCATTAGTGAGTTCTCCGATAGCTTTACCCTGCTGAGTGATAATTTTTACTACCTCCTGCAAGGCCACTGTTATGTCACTATTTTTTGCAGAACTGACTGAAATGGAAGGCTCTGCCATGTCCCCAGAACATGTACTCACAATATTCCGAGTCCTGGCCACATTAGCACCACAGGGTCTGTCCTCCCCAACCCACATCATGGCCTCTTCGCGGACATCAAATAAGGTGGACTGAGGCTTTTCTCTGACAAGCTTGCGTAGCTCTCTACGCAGAGTAGTGTCTCGTATGCCTTCGATGAACTGATCTCTTAATGCGAGCTGGGGATCAGACACAGCATTGTGGGACTGTTGGAGAGCAGAATTCAGCAGCTGAGAGAGAGCATGAGAAAAGTCACGGAAGTCTTCTCCCTCTAACTGTCGGCGGGCATAAAAAGCATGCAGCAACTGAGGTGTAGTGCGTTTCTCCCTAAAGGCCCCCCGCAAGTATGAAAACAGATCACTGGGCTGTTTGGTCTCTCCCCC
>JADLZN010003160.1:0-14754 GCA_018155175.1 Sinocyclocheilus anophthalmus | reverse complement strand
CAGGAGTTCATCCAGGACTCGTTCGTGCCGATGGTGGCTGTCCTGTGCAGCGAGGATGCGGAGAGAGTGACCCGCAAAAACAGCCTGAGCTTCCCCGAGCTGCTGCGGCCTTTCTGCCGCCTGACGTCCGAGGGTAAGAGGCCATCTGGTCAGACAACCGCGGATCACCCACCACAACTGATGATCACTAGATAAGACGGTTGTTAGACACATACACACTGGCTGCGTCTGAAAACCTAGTGAACTGTCTGCCAAGACATTGCCCAAAACAGTCCAGGTGCCATTACAACGGTCAGACGGGAAAAATACAGTCTAGCTAGGCAGTTTAATATAGGTTTTGAGAGACATGCCCAAAAATGCTCTCTCGCAAGGCAGCTTATTAGGATTTGAGACACACTGAAAATGATGTCTAAGTAGGCTCTAGGCAGCTCACTAGATTTTTAGTTACACGCCCAAAGGTGCTGTCTCTAAATAGGCAGCTCACCAAGTTTTGAGAGATGTGCCCAAAAGATCTGTCTAGGTTGACAGCTAACTAGCTTTTTGAGAAACATGTCCAAAAATGTTTCAATAAACAGCTCACTGGATTTTTTCGTCATGCACCTTAAAATGCTGTCTAAATATGCAGGTTACTAAGTTGTGAGAAACATGCCCAAAAATGCTAGTCTAGGTTGGCAGCTCATTAGATTTTTAGCCACTATTCTTTGTCCTTGGGCAGATGTCTTTGTAGACTGTAGTGTAGACCTCTTTTTTTCAAGTGACAGTCATGTTTGGTTTGCTAATAGTTTTCTGCACCCTTTTTTTGAACGGCATCCTGGGGGTCCCGGGACCTTAGAGGTCAGCAGATTCTCTATGCGCTGGGGGCCGTAGTGGTTATCTTGTGCCATCTGTGCCAAGGAGCCCGGGCTCTAATGGTCAGCAATTTCTCTGAGTCTTAAGGAACTCGCTAAGTTTTGAGAGACGTGCCCAAAAAAATCTGTCAAGGTTGACAGCTAACTAGGTTTTGAGAAACACACCCCAAAATGATGCCTATCTAGGCAGCTAACTAGCTTTTGAGAAACACGTGTCCAAAAAATTTTTAGATAAACAGCAACCTGGATTTTTAGTCATGCACCTTAAAATGCTAGTCTAGGTTGGCAGCTCATTAGATTTTTAGGCTCTATTCTTTGTCTAGTGAGGCCCCTGGGCAGACGTCTTTGTAGACTGTAGTGTAGACCTCTTTTTTTCAAGTTCTTGCACTGCATCCTGAGGGGCCCGGGGGCTTTAGAGGTCAGCCCAGGGCTCTAATGGTCAGCAAATTCTCTTTGTGTTAAGAAACATAGGGTCTTCTGCACAGAGGGGCCGGGGGCTCCATCTGATTCTTTGCGATTTATGCACTAGGGGTACTTCCTCAGTAAGTTTTGGTACCACAAATCTTTGGAGACCTTTCATAGTGTAAGGCCTTCTGGCCCGTTCTGTAATCCAGCTCTGATCCTCAGTCAAATGATAGGAAGGGTTTCAAACCGGATTCATCTGAATTTGATCTCTCTGTTTGTGAAATCTGATCTGATTTCCGATCACCTGACCATTTAGTGACAAGAGCCTTAGACAGACACAGCACAGATCAGATGCCTCTATTGGTGAGGGTTAGATTACCACTGGACTGGCTGGAGAGGTCTGTGTTTGGCCTGTGCTGTTAATCACCAGCCTATATCTAGTAAAGGATATGGGATAATCCTAAAGAGGCATGCAATCAGATCAACTGGCTCAATTTAGGAAACTGCCGTTGTTTACAGTGAACACCGTAGTAAGTGAACGACCAAGATACACAATCGATCAAAAGTTTGGGGTTTTATAAAAAATTTTTAAAATATATTTTTTAAAGATATATTTTTGGCTTTTTTTAGCCTTTAAGACAGGACCGTATGATTGAGCAGGACGGGAATAGGGAGAGAGGGGGAGAGGGAATCAGAAGTCCGCAAAGCCGGGACTCGAACCGGGGACACGAGGGAAATCGCATATGTTGGCGGCACTGCCCACGAGGCGAATGGCGCTGACTATAATAGTTTCTTATTTTAATAAACTTTACCTATTGAATTGATTAATTAATATTTTAGAAGCCTTAATGCGCATAGGGATGCCTTTGGTTGATCAAAATCGGTTAAGCAGATTAATTATTCATTATAGTTACATAACATAAACATAAACTGAGACTGAGAACAGTGCCAGAAGTGACCTCAATAGGGACAATTTAAAACTAAACAGCACATCAGTAGGTAATGTTACGTTAAAAATGAACTTAGTGATATGTCAGAACTCGTGTTATTATAAAATAGAGGCAATGGTTCCTGCAAACCTGTCCTGGGAGTACCCCCAGTCCTGCACATTTGTACGTTCCCTCATCATCACAACGGAATTTAATTCATCAGCTCATTAGTGGAGACTGCCAGACCTGAAGTGGGTGTGTCAGATATAGGAGACATACAAAATGTGCAGTGCTGAGGGTACTTCATGGAGAGGTTTGAGAACCACTGAAACAGAGAACATAAAGTTACTCTTAAATATAACCATTATGAAAACATTCAAATGTTACAACATTTACTAGAGACATACAACCATAAAACCATGCTTCCTTGACAGAAATCAGGGCAGAGCAGAAAATACCTAACATTTATTGAACAGACTGGTATAATCAAACAAGATTTTTAATGTCCAATCAAGTATTAAAGCATGCTGATTAAAAATGAGCAGTTTTCTGTCCCCGTCATTAGAGCCTCTAAGGCCATGTCCACACGTTACATGGGTATGTTTTAAAAAAATCTCCGTCCACATGAAAACGCAAACGCATGCCATGAAGCACTGTCAAGAGCATGCCAAACCAACAGGTGGCGAATAATCCTACCGTAAATCACAGTTGGCCAATCAGAAGCTTGCAGAAAAAGTTCAGTAGGCGGAGATAACAGAGCAGGCTCCGACGTCACAAGCCAAAAACTCTGCACGATAACACTGTGTAGCGGACCCCGTCCGAATGATGGCCGAAACTTTACTGATGATTTGAAGTTTTATTACTTGTCCGTTTAGTCAAGAAATCACCGTAAGAGCTGAATGAAGCGATACAAAAATGTGCATTACCATTAGACATATTCAGCGATTTTCACAAATATTTGTTTTAACTAACAGTATACACATACACAAACCTTATGCCTTTTCGGGGGGTGCTGAATAAACTTATAAACCGTCCTTTCATGCACGAGTTCTGTTAAGCCGTCATGAAGCGTTCGCTCTCCATACCATTTCTCATTACTCTCTGAGCAGTGAAAAACAGATTCCGTTTCAAAATAAAAGTCCCCATGAACAACGGAAATAATGCGATCCTTAGACAATTTTAACATACAAAATACATCAAAGGCAACACAAAACAAATAGAGAAATTAAGGATAACTCTTATTAAAGTCTGTTACACTCCCACCAAATTATCAATGTTTCTGAAACATGACTAATTTTCACTTATAACATTTGTGTGTATGTAAAGTGCAATAAAGTCCTTTTGAAGATGTATTTACTCCGCTTCCAACAACAAGACCAACTTCTGAGCTGGCCTTTCTACTATTGAGATTTTATGAATCCGTTCTCCTTTCTTGTTTAGTCTTTTGTCACCAAGTGCTACTTTGGCCTTTCTTACCAGTCCATCTGGGCTCAGAATAGTCTCTATAATCCTTCCTAATCTCCATTCACTCCTTGGTAATGTTTCATCGATGTCCATGACCATGTCCCCAATTTGAAAGTTCCTTTTTGGAGCATGCCAGCATTGTCGAGCAGCAATGTTGCTAAGATACTCTTTTTTCCATCTGCTCCAAAACTGTTCAGTAAGATACTGCACACGTCTCCATCTCTTTTTCATATACACATCCTCTCTTATGAACTTTCCAGGTGGAGGTAGGGCTGTGGTGGATTTCATGGTAATCAGATGATTAGGTGTGAGCGGTTCTAAGCTCATGGGGTCATTCAGGTTGTCAACTGTAAGGGGGCGACTATTGACTATTGCCATGGCTTCGTAAAACAAGGTGCGCAATGAAGCATCATTAAGCCTGCCTGATGAAAGGGTGACGGTAGCACTAAGAATGCTCCGTACAGTTTTGATTTGCCGCTCCCATACACCCCCTGCATGGCTGGAATGTGGTGCATTCAGAACAAAGTCACACTGTTTATCTGCCAGAAAAGTAGTGAGCCTTTCTGGATCAAGTTCCTGCAGTGCTGAGTTCAGTTCGTTCTTCGCGCCTACAAAATTGGTACCTTGGTCACATCTTATTTGTCGTACTGTACCTCGAATTGCAATAAAGCACCTTAGACTGTTAATAAACGCATCTGTGGACATATCTTCTAACATTTCTATATGAATAGCTCTTGAACACAGGCATGTTAGAAGCAGACCATATCTTTTGTGATGTTTTCTTCCTTCTTTAGTTATGAAAGGACCAAAGCAGTCCATACCGCAATACATAAAAGGTGGAGAAGGTTCTACACGTTCTGAGGGAAGATCACTCATCCTCTGTCCTTCAGCAGATCTTCTCAGCCTTCTGCAAGTTACACAGTTGCGAATGTAAGATGTGACAGCTCTATTTATTCCCGGTATCCAATAGCCACACGATCTGATTTCATTAACTGTGAAACCTTTACCTTGATGCTTTACACTTTCATGACAGTGTGAAATTATCAGCTTTGTTACATGATGCTCTTTAGGAAGGATCAGTGGATGCTTAAATGAATGAGTGTATGATGAGTGACTTAGTCTACCTCCTACCTTGATCATACCATCCTTGTCTATGAAGGCATCCAAGTGATGAAGTTTACTATGACTTGGAAGTTGTTTTCCTCGACTCAACACATCGATCTCTTTCTGATACATTTGCTTTTGTACTCCTTTTAGAATCAAACATTTAGCATCCTCTTGTTCACTTACAGAAGCCGGTAAATTTGTTTTATCCTTCTTAATCCATCTCAGAAGGCGCGCGATGGCTTTGATAGTTTTAGACCAAGACGAGAACTTGGACAAATGGTCTACAAGATCTTTACTTTCCGTGGTCTTTGTTTGCAATGTCTGAATTTTCTTTACTTCTGGGTCTCCTACGGGGAGATCCGGCACGACATCTGAGGTTGTTATTTCCCTTTCCCACAAGAATGAGGGACCAGAGAACCAGTTAGATGAGAGCAGTTCCCTTATTGCTCTCCCTCTAGAAGCATTGTCTGCTGGATTCTCATCCGTTGGGACATACAGCCATTGTTTAGGTTCTGTGCTTTGACGTATTTTTTGGACTCTATTGGCTACAAATGTGTGAAAACGGCGGGCATCATTATTTATGTAACCCAGAACCACCTTTGAGTCGGTCCAAAAGAATTCGTCGACATTGGTGAGGTTAAGCTCTTCTCTGAGCATATTGCTCATTCTGACTGATACCACAGCTGCCGTCAACTCTAATCTAGGGATTGTAATAATCTTTGAAGGAGAAACCCGGCTTTGCCAATGAGAAAAGTGCAATGAATTTCATCGTTCTCATTTATCATTCTCATATAAGAACACTGACCGTAACCACAGGTACTCGCATCAGAGAAATTATGTATTTCTGTCTTCACAACCTTGCCAAATTCAGCAGGTACATAACATCGTGGTATGTTCACTTTTTCCAAACTGACAAAGTCATTCTGCCATCTCTCCCACCGTGGGCTGAGTGTAGGGGAGAGCGGATCATCCCAGCCTGTACCTTGGCGACACATTTCCTGCAGGATCCTCTTGCCGTTGAGAACATATGGCGCTACAAAGCCTAAAGGATCATATATGGAGGCAACAGTTGACAGTATGCCACGGCGTGTTGTAGGTTGACCTTTTAGTGGGATATGAAATTTAAAGCTATCACTCTGTATGTTCCAATGAATACCCAAAGCTCTCTCAAGCGGCATGTCAATGAAGGTGAGATCTTTTGTTTCAAAGTTTACAGCACGTTCTGATGTTGGTATACTCTGCAAAACAGTTGTCATTTGATACAAACTTATGAAGTCGAAGACCACCCTTTGCACACAGCTCCCGTGCTTCTTTTGTCAACTGAATGGCCTTTTCTACTGTCTCTGCACTTGTAACTCCATCATCGACATAAAAATCTCTCATGATGAACTGAGCTCCTAATGCGTGTGATTGACTGTACTCATTGACTAGATATCTTAATCCATAGTTTGCGCAACTGGGCGAAGACACTGCACCGAATAGATGCACTTTCATTCGGTAAGCTTGAAGCACTGAATTTGTGTCCCCATCTTTCCACCATAAAAAGCGCAGATAATCACAATCCTTTTCTTGGACGTGGAACTGGTGGAACATCTTCTCAATGTCACAAGTTACTGCTATAGGATGCCTTCTGAACCTTACAAGGACTCCTGTTAGATTGTTTATCATGTCTGGTCCTGTTAACAAATGTTCATTGAGACTTGTACCTTTAAATTTTGCAGAGCAGTCAAAAACGACCCGTAGCTTATCTGGCTTCTTTGGATGGTAGATGCCATGATGTGGTATGTACCACTTTTCACCATTGGTTGTATCATCATTCACTGCTTCTACGTCACCTCTGTCAATGATGTCATTCATGTAAGTAACATAGTCTGTCTTGTATTTCTCATTTTTACAGAATTTCTTGTTCAAATGATTGAGTCTGACTACCGCAAGTTCTCTGTTGTCAGGCAAGTATGGTCGCTGCTTAAATGGAAGAGGCATTTCATAATGTCCTTGAGCATTTTTCTTTATTCCTTCTTTGAGTTTGTCTAGGAACATGATATCCTCTTGAGAGACTGTCTTGTCATCTGCTGTGACATCCTTAAAGTCTGACTCGAGTATACGAACTGCATCCACAGGTGTCAAAGCTGGTATCTCCTTTGTGACTATTCTGTGACAAAGACTGAAACCTACTGATTCATTGATACTTGGTGCGGAGCAGCCCACAATACTCCATCCTAAGTCTGTTAGAATAGCATATGGTTCCTCATCCTTACCTAGTATGACTTGCCTCGGAGCTAGCACTCTGGGGCAGTTATAGCCAATCAGTAAACCTACTTCACAACTGAGAAGCGGTGGCATTTTGTCTGTAATTACCTTCAGATGACTCCAGGTGTCTGCTGTATCCTGCGTTGGTATGTGATCACGATTAACAGGAATACACTCCTTTGTGTAAACTGGAGGAAGACTGATATGTACTGATGAATTGTAACCTCTTACACGAAGATCAGATACTCTTTTACTCTTAATGATCACATTGTCTCCTATCATGGTGGTTAGTTTGAGTTTCACTGGATGACTGGCCACTTGCAGTGCATTACTAATTTCTTCGTCAATGAAAGTAGTGTCACTCTGTGTGTCTAGCAAAGCATACACAAGCTGTTCATTGGAAGGATTTTTAACCGACGACACCCATACAGGTACGATCATAGATGTAATGACTAACTGACCTTCGCTTGTGATATTAAGTGACATGGCATTAGTAGTTTCACTGTCAAGTGCATGCACATTGCTTACCATGGGCAATGGTCGTTCTCCATTTCTGTCCTTGTCATAACTGTAATCATGAAGACATGTGGGATGCTGCAATTTGCATACATCACATGTGTGTCGACGACGACACTCCTTAGCACAGTGACCTTGTTTTAGACACCCGTAACAGAGTTTGTTATCTTTGACATAGGCCCTTCTGTCTTTCAGAGACACCCAACTATTCCCTGCAATCTGGGAGTGATGTGTATGACCCCAGCTGATGATTGTCATCTTGACACAACATGCACTGTGCTTTTAACTGTTCTTTAACTGTTGTTTGTCTGTCATTGTTTCCACTTGTTTGAGTCTTAAACACAATTGCTCTGTTTCTTTTGGTTTCCTTTGAGACTCTTCTTTCTTGAGGTGACTCGTAAGAATGAAGAGCATGTAAAGACCTGATGGGATTGCACATGATTTCTGCCTCTGTTGACATGAAATTGACAAAGTCATGAAAATTTGGAAACTCTTTGCCATCCATGAGGGCTGTTGTGACCTGGCGGTTCCATCTGGAAGCTGCCCAGTCAGGAAGTTTCTGTACCAGCTTCAGGTTCTCTTCACAGTCGTTTAATATTTCCAGACCTTTAACATGAGGTATGGCTTGCAAGCAGGCATTTAAGAAGTCTGAAAATGTTCTCAGACCTTCTGCATCTTTGGACTGTATTCTAGGCCACTTAGACAGCTTTTCCCGAAACGCTCTTTGAATAACAAAGGGCTGGCAGTATCTTTGGTTAAGCTTGTCCCAAGCGTCTTTGTAGGCTTCTTCATCATGGATTTTATTCTGGCTCGAGCAACCTCTATATCCTTTTCTACCTGCAGCCGTTCTAATTCAAACTTTTGAGTTTCTAGCTCTCTTCTGAGTTGCTCTTCTAAGGTTCTTATTTTTTCCTTTTGTTGCCTTTCTGTTTGCATCATTTTGTATTCAGCCTCTTTTGCGGCCAGCTCTGCCGCAGCATCTGCACGTTTGCTTGCTGTACAAGAGGATCCAGAATGGCTGCTGACACTCATTTTTGAAGCACTGGAACCATATACATGTTAGTGTGCGAGCATAACTTCTACTGTTTGTCTAAAAGTGGTTGCGACGCAGCAGGCCCACATGTGGCCTTCTGCATCAAACTCTCCATCTACAGTTGCCATTCTTTCAAACACTATTTTGACAATATCATTGGTCACAGCTTCACATGCATCAATTTTACGTCTTAAATCCGCAGCAGGTGTAACATATTCCTTTATGTCACTGAAGAGTTTCAGAATACAATTCTTTTTGTCATCAAGAGAGTCAGCTATTTCAGCCAGCTCTTTATCCGTTATGTCTGTTTTTAAGTTCTGTCTTGCTTTACGAGCTTCTAACTTCCATTGCTCATACAAAGTGGTTAACCTTTTTTCTTTCTTACAACATTCATCTTTCTGATAAGCAAGCATTCTCTCCGTGGGCATATGTGGACGTTCTGAGCGTCGAGGGAGTTCTGCTCTATCTTGCCCTGATGGATCGTAGTTCTGAAGTATTTTTTTTTATAAGATGTGTGTGTGTATGTGTACTCCATTCTATAACCTTTGCCTTCAGCTTTCCCTTGTGTCAGCTGACTGGCGAGCAGCGCTAGCAGCATTCTGTTCGTCCGATCCATTTCACATAGTGAACTCGTTGACTACAGCGTTCGTCCGTAGACATCTCAGAGCGCTTGGATCGACGTGCAGCAATCTGTTTTATGACCGTCACGTTGCCATCTGAGGCTTGCACGTGCCATCGGGATCGAGAACCGATCGCAGGAAGGGTGAAGAGGGACTCTTACTGTAGAGGACCCGTTTTGGCATGTCACCCGAATGATGGCCGAAACTTTACTGATGATTTGAATTTTTATTACTTGTCCGTTTAGTCAAGAAATCACCGTAAGAGCTGAATGAAGCGATACAAAAATGTGCATTACCATTAGACATATTCAGCGATTTTCACAAATAATTGTTTTTAACTAACAGTATACAAATACACAAACCTTATGCCTTTTCGGGGGGTGCCGAATAAACTTATAAACCGTCCTTTCATGCACGAGTTCTGTTAAGCCGTCATGAAGAGCTCGCTCTCCAAACCATTTCTCATTACGCTCTCTGAGCAGTGAAAGCAGATTCCGTTTCAAAATAAAAGTCCCCCATAAACAACGGAAACAATGCGATCCTTAGACAATTTTTAACATACAAAATATATCAAAGGCAACGCAAAACAAATAGAGAAATTAAGGATAACACTTATTAAAGTCTGTTACACGACCTATCACCAGAAAAATATGAGCCGAGCCCGTTTGTTTTAGGTCATGTATAGCAAACCAATAATTACAGAGGCGTTGTGCTAGATTTAAGTTGAACCCTGTGAGTGGTCCCTAGCCGCATGCTCGAAATCCGTGTGTGGAGAAACCGGTACGGTTCGATTTATTTTCCGACTGAACCGTTCCCAACCTAATTATTATAACAAAGGCGGGCAGTAATCTCTTTTTCAACCTTACTTAATTATCAGTCGTACTCAACATTTTTTTTTTTGTTTTTGTTTTTTTGTATCCACATGTTGATTTACATATTTAAGCACAATACCTTAAACGTATATGATTGGCAGTGAGTGTCAGTTTGAAACACTGCAGGCGAAGCTGATGATTTTGAAACAAACAGGGAACTGTCACCCTCAATGCTTCCTAAACTCTGTTAGCTTTCGACCATCCCCCTGTACCCAGCGTGGCTGGTAGACAGCAATGCACTTAACTATGCAGCCTAAAAAGAGCTGCTGCTCCCAGGCACACGTCATATATGAATGTGTACGGTCACTACCCGCAGAAGCGTACTTTCTTCATGGTTACTCGATGGGGTAGAGAGCGGGGCACGAATATCAGATAACACTTTTGACTTTCTCAAATGTGTAAATCCACAGGGGTTCAGAGTTATAATTTTTTGGTCCACAGTATATTCTTGAAACACTTGTTCTAGTACAAATATGTCGCTATTGTGTTGCATAATCGTACGCGAGTGTATACGTTTTTGTCATGGGATTTACCACCTTCAAAAAAATGAGGAAAAGTGAAATGTGACCACATGCCCCTACTAGGTGGGGTACATCTGTAAAACTGAGACATATGGATAACAGGTAAAATGTTATGATGCGTGATGAAAATAAAAATTATACAAAGCAACTAAAAATGCATTGTCGGTTCAATAACAATAAAATAATTATTTATTTCAAATATAATAATGGCGTTTTTTAAGAATTAAAAATAAACTTTATTTTTGAGTTTGACAATGAAAAAACAATTGTAACCATGCGATATGGGACGGCCACTAGTAAATGAGCAAAAAATGCGGGTCATGTCATGAAATAATATTTCTGAAACATTAAAACATGGATCGTCAGTATTTAGCACCTGTTTTCTCGTCGTTTATCATTAAGACTGTATTAAAGTAAATAGTCTGATATATACATCGCATACACTGTCTATAGAATAGCCCGGCAAGACAGCACTGTAATCGCAGGTGTTAAAAAATACCCCATCTGCGCAACGTGGATTTAAATAGTTTATGATAGTGAGCGAAAGCTTTAACACAAATACATTCTAAATGATAAAACTAACAGAGATGGAGATTAAAAAGATAGCAGGACCTCTAGATCAATTGTAATGAGTCATAAAAAACTTGATGAACATATGTACTGAAGCCAGACATATATGGTCAGCGATATTTTCAAACTTTTTAATTTTGGTGCACTTTTTTTCTCTATATAATGTAATGTTGATTTGGTAACTAGTAAATGCTGTAAATTAGTTTATGCTAGCATGTGTGGAAATATTTAAACCACATGTGTTACAACTTACCCTGTGTTACTTTGTGCCCCGCGCTCCCCTACACCTGGTGTGAACCCAGCAAAAGCAATTCATAATTAGCATTTTCTCCTTTAGTTTGGTCCCTATAGTTTGTCCCTGACACAAACACAAGAACAGATTACTTATTTAGCTTATTTCACTATTCCTGCTTATAATTACCTTATACATTTTGATGTTTTCCTCTGGAACTTGCTGGTGATGCTGCAGTGTTTGGCCCAGGTGTGTCATCTGATTTTTCGGCTGATGCAGGACGGTTTAGCTAACGAGGAGCTTTCTGCGCTTTACACAGCGGTCTATCTGCCTCTGGATGTACCTGTGCAGGTGTTCAAGGTGATCACAGCTGCCAGTGAGAGCAAAGTGCTCTCTCTAGCGGCTGAGGAGACGTATGCTGTCGAGGGGAAGACACCCATTGATCAGCTGTCTTTTCTTATTTCTGGCAGGTGAGAAACAGAATGTTTAGACTCTCATACAGTTCTCCGGATTAGTGATTGATCTTGAACTAGTAGTTTTAAAACTATTATTACTGTAAAACTCGCACTAAATATCTGGAGTATTTTCACTTTAAAGGGGTAATATTTTGTCACGAATCCGGGCCATGAACTTCCGTTATGCTAAGCCTCTCAGAGGTCACCCTTTTACCATTTTCATTGACTCTCGGACTCCACCCTGTTGCATATCACCCGGACTCCATATCCCATCATCATGTCATGAATTGGAAGACACACAGCACCTGATTGCCATACACAGCGTTTCTATATAGACCTACCACTCCTAGTAGTGAACACTCACTCGATCATCTCCTTCCCATTGTGATGTATTTGATTTTAGCGTTTATCACTGCCCATAGCGATAGGTACACTACGGAGCTGTTTTAGTGTGTCATAGGCTCACCCTTGTATCTTGCTGTCTGTGTTGGCAGTTATTGATCTTTCGCAGTGTTGCTCTCGATTCCTCCTCTCGTTTGGTCCCTGTTTTTAGATACGTTTGCCACTGCCGGACCCTTGCATGCGTAACTGGACTATCCCGTCTAGTTTCCTCACCTGATGATTCTGTTGCCGATCGTTGACCTCCACGCTCGCCTATGGTTTCTTCTGTGGATCTTGCCCGCCTTATACCTGTCTGCCATTGTCTGACCCATGCCTGTTAAGACCACGTCTCTTAATAAAAGCTTTCATATGGATCTGCATGTCTCTCGTCTCGTTTGCCCCGTTACAGAATACTCGGCCACAAAAGGATCCAGCAGCTGTGTCAAGTGGACATGCCAG
This sequence comes from Sinocyclocheilus anophthalmus, assembly GCA_018155175.1. Classification (NCBI taxonomy): domain Eukaryota; kingdom Metazoa; phylum Chordata; class Actinopteri; order Cypriniformes; family Cyprinidae; genus Sinocyclocheilus; species Sinocyclocheilus anophthalmus. The sequence continues at coordinate 2,092 of JADLZN010003160.1, read as the reverse complement.
GTGATGAGACACAGCAAGAATTTTATAGCACTTAAACCGGGAACGAACGATCATTGGGAACTATACTCGAGAGTTTATGCCTCGCTCACTATTTGGATTTACCAGAGTGGATGATAGGTTTTTCTGCGGATGGCTTTAACCAGCCTCTTCCAGAGATAAGCTTAGACGCGAGGGTGCGTTCTCACTCGCTCAGTTATGGATTATGCTTGTTGACTGTTGGATAAGTTTTGTTTAATGGGGGGGTGTCGCAGAGAGGAACGGAAGGAACGCGACACAAATCGTCTGTAGACTGAAATCTCGGCCGCGGCTGCTACCACCCCGCAGAGCATGCTGCATGCAAAATGTGTACGGCGGACGCACGCGGAGCCCTCCGATAGCAAAATGGCGGCCACAATAGAGCTACGTAAGCAAAAATGCGAGCGACAGCGGAGCCACGCTCGTCAAGAGATGCGGGAACACACAGCATCCCCTAGTCAGCACAGTCGATAGTAGAGTAGTCATGTCACAGTGTCTTACTGGAGTTCTAGTCACAGTAGATCTTTGTGAGTCTGGTCAAGTCACAGCTGATCGTCATGCGTCAAGTCAAGTCACAACTGATCTTCACAAGTCAAGTCCGAGTGCGAGTCAAGTCAAGTAACAACTGATCTCATGAGCTCAGTCAAGTCCTGTCTGTACAAAACCAGATTCTCACGGTCAGTCCTTCGGTATCCCAGTCTGGTATCCATTGTGAGGGATGCACTGCTGGTGTCTGCACGCACTGCTGGTATCCCCAAACCCACTCACTTTAGCCCTCCTGATCCTGAACTCATTCCCCTGTGTGCAGCACTTCCCATATGGGGGTTTGTTTTATGGTGTATCTGGGCTGCGTACTCCACCGCCGATTTGCTAGATGCAGCGGCACCGGCTACAACATCTCCATAGGTGGAGGCTTACGCTGCAGAACCTCCCGAGGCAGCGGTGTCCACTGCTGTGCTCCCAGAGGCCATGGTGTCCACTGTAGTCTCTTCAGCGGTGCCGCGAAAGGCTGCAGAACCTCCCGAGACTGGCGACACTTGACTCAGTCCGTGCGTGGTGGTGGCGCCCAGAGCACTACGTCTGCTTGTCCCTGTGGAAAAAGGTAAGGAGCAGCTATGAACTCTCTGCCCGTCTGTTTCCGGCCAAGGATGTGCGCCTATGGAACTCTCAGCCTGGTTCTGTTCCGGGCCAATGGAGGCGAGTCTATGAAACTCACTGCCGTCCTGTTCCAGCAAGGAGGCCGTCTTGAACTCCGTACTGCTTGTCCTGTTCCGGCTCAATTAGGACTGATGCCAGATGACAACTATTCATGCCTGTTCTGTTTGGCCAAGGGAGGCCCGTCTATGAACATCTTGCTCATCCTGCGTACGGAAGGATTGTGCCACGTTCATATGCAACTCTCTGCCTGTCTGTTCCGGCCAAGGGGGCTGGCCTATGAACTCCTTCAGCTGTGATTCTGTTATGGCCAAGGAGGACCGGCTAGGAAACTCTCTGATACGTCCTGGTTTCCAGGCCAGGATGGGGCCGTCGATGAATCCCGTCGTCCTTGTCACAGTATTAGAGGTCGTTTGCGGATCGCCGTGTTCATCCTGTTACAGCTATAGAGGCACCGTTGCGAAACTCCTGCTCATTCCTGTCCAGCTTAGAGGGCCCGTTTGCGACACTCCCTGTCTCGTCCTGTCCAAAGTCTATAGAGGCCGTTTGAGAACTCCCAGCTCGTCCCGTCACTTTGCCTAAGGAGGAACCGTGCTTTGTGCGAACTCCCTGTTCGTCCGTACACAAGCTATAGAGGACGGTTCTGCGAACTCCACAACTGCTCATCGCTTGTAATGCAGCTTGAGAGGCCGTCAGCGAATGCACCTATTCATGTAGATCCTGTCACGGGTATGGAGGCCGTTTGTGAATGCTTTGTGTCTGCCAAAGAGGTCGTTTGTGAACTTTTGTCCTGTCAGACCCAGCCAAGGAGGCTGCCTCTGAACACCTAGCCTTATCTGTCAACCCCATTGTTCTGTCTGTGTTGTCTGTCTCTGCTTTTTCATTATTACAGTCTTTGCCATGGTCTCCTGATCGGTGTGGT